>JARHVA010000467.1:4702500-4897500 GCA_037957365.1 Torreya grandis | reverse complement strand
TTTAATATATTCCAATTAAACCTCTCTAGACATATCTTCATGGTTGAAGTTTTCACCTAACATGATTTCATAAGAAAGTTTCTTAATTTCTAAAAAATATTCATGAGACTGATCAACAATAGTATGAAACCAATAAAACTTTTCAACATTGTACCATGGTGTAAAAGGCTTAGATTGGCCAAAATTCAAAGACCTCTAAGGTGACATGATTTTCTTGAGCATTTGGAGATTTAGGGGATGGTATGTAGTGTTAGAATTATTTTAATTATTTGGAAGAGATACTCCCAATTGATTTTGGGAGGTTTATTTTGTAAAGTGTTCGCATTGATTTCATTAGTTGATGTTTAGAAATATTCTCTAATAGAGTTTTGATAAGGTTTAAAAAAAATTAGGAGGAAAAATTATCTTTTAAATTGATCAGAGGCTTCTTAAAATGTCTTAGGAGAGAAGGAAATTAATTTGTATTAAAGTAAGATTTTTAAAGAGGTGGTTAAAAGTTTAAAATGTTTTCCTCTCTTATGTCATGATCTGATTTATAGACCATAGAATTCCATCAATTCATGAAATCATGGGTAGATTATTTAGGTAATAAATTGGTATTAACAAAGTTACCAAGGTTATTTTTGAGAATATCATGATATTGGAATTATTTAACTATAACATTGACCAAGTCTTCTATATTTATAATTTAATGGGTAGGAAGTTGATTATAACATTATAATTCATCTCCAACTAGATTTTTGACTAAAATATTCATAGTTGTATATGTTTTGGTTTAAATCAATTCTTTGTATAGGTTTCTAAATGATCTAACATAAAGGGTAGGATTGGTAGTATGATCATATGTTATGTTTGGATAATCACCTCCAATGTTCATAGAAAAAACATAGGGAGCTAGAGGTTTGTCTTGGAGAGTTTGAAATTATTTTCTTTGTGTTTAAGAGGCTAGAGAATAATATTCTTGTTAGAATTCATAAGAGGAGGAGGTGTATAATGTTTATTGGGTTAACTCCAAATAGCTTATTGAGGTTTATTAGAAATTAAAAAAGGTAGTTTTTAATTTTGATCATTTTAAGGGTATTGGTACCTTGAATAAGGGCCAGTTGGTCAATCACCTTAGTAAGGACATGTTCACTATCAATATGATGATTTTATGTATGATTATTGGTTGCATTTTTTACAAGAGGAAGATTGTTCAGAGAAATTGATGGCATTGGTAGTAATATAAGGAATATAATTGGAATCACTAAGTATTAATGTAGAATTTTAAAGGTTCATAAGGCTTCCATCCTTATTTAGAGTATAGTTGAATATTTTGTCAAGATATTTGATATTTCAGTTGATATTTTTTGGAACACTATCGGAAGAGATCAAAACCATGTTGCATTAGAAAGATAAAGTTTGACATTAATTAAAACTACACAGTGATGAGTTTCAATCAATGGTGGGCATGTGAGGGATAAAGTATTTTCTCGTATATAATCTAAATGGGTTGAGGCTTACTATAAAAACCCTAAGTAGATACATCATTGTGAAATGATGGAAAATATAATAAGCTAAGAAAATAAAAATAAAATGTGAACATGACCCAACACAATGGTGGGGTAGGATTCACATTGATTTCACCAAAATATATGTAGGGAATATATGGTTAGCAATATAAATATCTTATAATTAATTAAAATGGATAATACCATACTAGATATAGAATACATACAAATATGTTACATCACAAAGTAGGTAAGGGCTATAAGAAAAATTTGTTTGTAAAAAATGGGGATCAAGGATATAATTAGGAAGCTTAGTCAAGGAAATAATGAACAAAGACAACCTATATATAACATGTAAAAGAGGTAAACTAAAGAGATATAAATTCCATTATGTGGAAAATAAGAGGTATATAAACTAAGAATTATAACTAAGAGGTATCTAACTAGGGATATATTAACATGCAAAGATAACATAAGTTAAACTAAGTGTATACACATAATATTTTTAAACTTTATCATTTATTGGCACTTTATCTATTACAAAAACCTATCAAATTTTAATCTCCCTGAGTGCACACCTTAAAGGGAGAACCAAGAAATGGGTGGGTAGGTTGTTGGTAATTTTTGAGAGATATTGTTACCTATTTATTATTCCTACATCCATTCTAGCTTCTTCAGACTTGATCTCCTAAGTTATTTCCTTCCATTTTGCATCCTCTAGCTATATCAAGACATTTAATTTCTTACTATATCATCTCATTTGATGTAGTTTTATTTTCCATATGTCATTTCCCAACTACATAAATTACATAGATGAAACTCTAAACATTATGGTGGAATATTCATAAACAGATCATCTTGGTTGGCCTGGTTAGAGGTTAGTCAGCGCATTTAGAACTAAAATGAGTTGGCTAATATCATTGTATTAATCTTTGAGAGGGATTAGGATCAGTCACAACTATAAATGCAAGTTATTATTTCATTCCAAGAGAGAGGAACATTCATTTTGTTATTATTATTTCTCACACTTCTACCCTGAGTCTACATTTGGAGGAGTTGTTGTTTAGATCTTATATTGAAGGAAATATTGTCTTGTAGAGTAAGAGGAGTCCTTTTAGCCTAGCACTTGATTCATCCTTTGATATACTTATAACCATAATAATATCTTTCAAATTATCATTGGCTAAGTAGGAGATTAAGGATCAATAGTTCTTGTTCAAGATAATTATATTCTAATCCTAGCTCTTTCATTTGATAAATATAAATTACATAATTATTTGGTTAATGAATGTATGTCTTCTTGTTAAAATTTTCTATACACTTATATTTAGTATGGCTATAATATTATTTGAATTTTTCATTTATCCACTTTAGGTAGCATAGCCCCCCACCTTTCCTTACCATGGCTCCTTACCTATTTTGATATGTTTGTAACCCTTCCCCCTTTAATTACATTACTTCATTTCAATATCATATTTTTTACAAAATAGAGACTTAGTTAGAGCTAATTCATTATGTTTATTGCCTAAAGGATTTGGAACCCTTTATCTTGATAATGTGTTGTATGTGCTCCTTTTTCTAGGTTTATGGATCCATTTGGTCATATCTTGATTCATTAAGTACCAATGGGATATATTTGATTTACCTTCTTTGAGTCCATATATTTAGATATGATAGTTGTAGGTCAAACCTAGCTCATTACATAGACTAAACATGGAGATAGAAAAAATATAATATAGCATATATATATATATATATATATATATATATATATATATATATATATATATATATATATATATGTGTTTTAGTGATATGGATATTTACCCTAGGTTGAATTTTTAGTGCATCATTATCCCCCTTAGCTCAAGTGGAACTTTATGAGAGATGTGGTAGGTGGAATTTAAGATTTAAATAAGATGACCTAAGTATCCTCAATTATGGATTCCAAATTCTAAGGTGCATCTCTCTAGTTTAAATTATCTCATTAAGACTCTAGAGACTTTATGCTAACATAAACATCCACAAGTATAAGTGCATATACCATAATTTTTATTCTTTTACTAAATGTAGGTTTTCATAAAAATGTAGAGTAGAGTGATGTTTTAATACATATGGGAACCATATTTATGGATCCAAATATTTAAATTGACCTTTTAATAATGTTACAAGACTTAATTTTGATCAATACAATATAATGACCATAACCAAAAATAATATTACATCGATAAGGGCCAATTTAGTATAAAAGGCATATTACTATATCAAATAGGGTTGATATATTTTAAAATGAACAAAAAATAATAAAATTAATATATTATTCATGGCTCATACAATATAAAAAATAGGTGACATAACATGAATAACTAGGCATGGGTGAGTTAGTTAAGAAAATGAATGGAAACTAAGAAGATGAGGCAAAAAAGGGAAAAGAGAACCATGAGAGGATATAATGATAAAGTATAAATTTAATGCATGTAAATAGGTATAATAGGTAATTATATGACCATATCTCATAAAATACCATAATTCAACACAACCATGATCCTAATGCACTCTTTATAATGTGCACTTAGGGAGATTGAGGCACTAATAAGTCACACAAGAGAAGTTATCAATAAATTAAAAAATATAGGTGTATACAAGGAGAATCAATAATATCACTCACTATGGGTTTACGATGTACAACATTCATATAGTCTCTAAAAATATATGTAATAAACTTGAGACATAAAAATTGTATTTTTTTTAATTCACATATGTCATTCATCATAGATGCAAGCTCATGGGTAGTGAAAATAGATTTGATCAATGGTTAAAATTTGGAATTGGTAATAAGAATGATCACATTATGAGGATTAGAGATGCAATTTGAAGAGATTCAATGATCAAATCAGGTTCACCAAAATGTTTTAACTATTTAGAACATAATTTGAATAACACTATGTACAATGAATAAAAAATAAGGCACAAAATAGATATATAATAATATAATTTAAAATAGTGTTCATATTTAATCAAAAACCTAAAATATTTATAAATAAATAAAAAATAATTGAACAAGTAAAAATAATGAAAAACTAAAGAAAATGATAGAAATTAACACACTTGGGCATTATTATAGAATATGAGACTAGAAATGGGATCTTGAAGCTAATTGAGATGAACCCTAAGAATTTTATTATTTTATGTCTCTAGGTTAGAATAATAAAATGGTTGATTATGTACATGTATCTATCAATTTTATCTTGTGATATTTTTTTAGGTTTTTAATTAGCTAAGTAGATGTAAAAAGTTTTGTAAATAAATTATATAACTTCACTTTATCTAAATTATCATGATTTGTCTTCTCCTTCCCTTTTACTTAAATTACCATGAAGTTTTGAAATATTAATGATATAATGTAGGTTATATTTCTAAAGAAACCTCTTGAGGAGTTGCAGCTACATATCTTGTATGCTTGAAGTCACAACCAATGTAGTTCTTGTGTTGAGTGTAATCCTAGCCCAAATGTGATATTAAATTTCATCTTCTCTCTCTCTAATAAATATAATTAAACTATAATAACATTTAATCAATAATTCTTTTGGAACAAGAATACAATAATTTAAACTATGTAAAGTAATATAGAGTATAAGTATATATTGAGAAGTGTTCTTAAGACTAAATTCCTCTTGATACTTCCTTGATACTTGTTATTAAAATGTTCTTAGGATGATTTGTATATATAGACATATTTACATGTAAGTTATGTAAATAAAATATAGTGATGCCAAAAAAAAAAGGTACACATAAAGATAAAATAGAGATAAGGGTCCAAGGGCCCAAAAAAATTAAATGGTAATTGGTGTTTGACCAATTGTATTTAATATAGAATTAACAAACCATCGACTTTGACCATGTACACATAGAAGGTGACATGATAAAATATTTCAAATTACCTCCTAAGGTCATTTTGAGATGATCGAAGAGGAATGATATGATAGTCATGGTACTGATCTAGTTTTTTTAGTTGAGGTGATTGAATAGGTTGAGTTGAAAAGGTTGGTTGATTTAGAGGAGCTAATGGCATGGGATTTTGAGTAATGTAAAGTAGTAAGTGTTTATTTTTATACAAATATAAATTAGTTACATTAAATTTTTAATCAAGGGAAGTGTGTTATGGTATAATAACATCCCAAGAATATCCTAATTCTAAAATAACTAGGTAGTGTAACTCTTGGTTTACATTACTCTCCCTAAACTGGTTAAAGGTAAGTTAGATTAATCAAAGTATTTTATCAAATCTATCAAGATAGGATTTTATAATTAATTTGATCCATTAATTGAATAAATTTGAATATGTTAGGCTTGAGGGTGAAATAAGAAGTCAAATTTTAAGGTTCCTAGTTTAGCAGGCTAAGAGGTGACTTTTCTTAGGTAACTAGGCTTTGAACGACCTAGTTTGTTCATCTAGAACATCTAGCTAATTGATGTTTAGATTTAGAAAATATGTGGAGTATAATAATAAAATCCAAAGCTCAGAACTTGCATTTCTATATAATTTGTGTGGGTACATGGGTAAGGACACATGAAACATTCATGTTTTATGTAGACATACTTGTTCATGAAGCATCATTCATGGATGAGGAATTTTTTTTTTATAGGTTTTGATGTTTTTTTTTCATGTTGTTGCCATTTTTTAAAAGGCTCCATAGTTGTTTCATTTTTTTTACTCAAGTGTGTTCTTTTCCAATTTTATTACTTAAGTGATTGGATGTTTAGCTAAGTAAAATTTGTTATGTGCTCAAAAACTAATGTTTTGAAATGATTGAAGAAACTAAAATTATTGCATGTGAGGGGGTACTGAAAATAAATTAAGAAAACTTCTTAATTGTTGTTCTTTTTTTAAGACATAATATGTGAATGCTAATGAATATAAAGTGAAACTAAACTATTTGAGTACTAGTATTTCTATTTTTTTGGTTTTGTAAAGATATTGAAATTTAATTATACTTAATGAAAATGCATGTTTTGAATGAATGTAACTAGAGATGAATTAATGTTATAGGATTTATTATACATATATTAAAATAAATCTATAGTTATCATATTTATATGTATTCAACTAAATACCTAAATTTTAAAACTCATAAGGGGTGCAAGTTTTATGTTTTTTTTTATCTAATTTGTGTTTAACTAATCTTAACATGCATATATAAAGTACTAATCTAATTATGACTATACGTTGAGATTTTATAAGTGTACAAGAATGAGAGGTGGTTTTGTAGATGTAATTATTTTCTTTTTATTCTCTACATTTCTATGCAATTAGGTGTGAAAATCTTTGATTGTTTCATATACATATGTATTGTGTGTGTGTGTGTATTGAAAAATAAGTTAGAAAGATGTGGGTTGCTATAAATGAAATAATTTTTGTCATTTAACTCTAAAAACTAACATGAAAATTATGTGATTTTTATTTTTTGTATGAAAATAAAATTCCTAAAAGGATTGAGTG
Organism: Torreya grandis; assembly: GCA_037957365.1. Lineage (NCBI taxonomy): Eukaryota > Viridiplantae > Streptophyta > Pinopsida > Cupressales > Taxaceae > Torreya > Torreya grandis. The sequence goes on along the minus strand of JARHVA010000467.1, from coordinate 4,890,510 downwards.
GTTTTAAATGTAAAGGATTATAGAAAGTGATTTCTTTTTTTAATTTATGTGTTTTTTTATAATATGAAACTAAAACTAATTAAATATTTCTAATATAATGAAAAATACAAATAAAACAAGAGATAAATAAAATCCCCCAACCTAACCAAAGTAGAGGATAGGTAGATAAGAATAAATTAATTATAATTGGAATTATTATGATCCTTAGGTTGTTATCTCCTTGGTTTTTGCTTTTTGATGACTTGAGGATTTTATAGCAAGAGGAATGTAAGTGGCATTAAAATTACAGATAAAAAGTAAAGGGAAGCTAAACTATGATTAGTTCTCATGAACAATAGAGTGTTATGTTGTAAATTTGTGAGCGTATTCCTCTAATTCGCTATAGTGACCAAAAGGTTATTGTAATATTTGGGTTGATTTCTCAAAGAAGTTATAGAAGATAGACTATAACTCACTAAAAATTTGTATAATCAATTCTCTATGCAATTTTTTATATGAATTTCATGGTAAAAGGAGTTATTTGTAGGAAAGTAATAGACATTTCATGCGGGAGTTAATAATAGGTCAATGGGAGCTTATTAGAGTTGACATAGATTTAGCTAAAATTGGTTTGGATGCTAACTGGAATGAACTAGAATATTGGGGAACCAATTATATAAAAATTAAAAATAAAATGTAGGGTCTAACATGAAAAATGCATTAATTTGTGTCTCAAGAATAAAATTAAAAGTGTATGCAATAGTGGTGAAACCACTTCTATATTAAAACAGTGGTTGTAAAACCACCATGATAGTTTTCAAAACTTCTTGGGAAATTTTATAACTTTAGTTGTAATTATACCATGCACTTTGAAGGTTAAGCTTGATTTTTTGTAATTTTTTCACTTAGATGAAGCTTGGGAAGAGGTAAAAAAGTAAAATGAGGAGCATACCAGGATAAATAATTTGATAAATCATGTTATTTATTATGTATATCCTTTCATCATCATTGGATATCATAATAAATATTGTACTGATCAAAAATTATGGGTGTATAGTTCCTAACATAAAAAAACAAAATCCAAGTAAAGGAAGGGATGACAAAAAACACACAGAGAAGAGAAAAAAATAAAATAAAATATTGAGTACAAGGACACAAAAAATGAAGAGAGGAAATATATGTTAAAACACTAATAAGTACCTAATTTTAAATGATGAGCCATTTTCACAAAATAACATTAAAACCATTGCAATAACAAGACTTGTATAAATATTAGGTCTTTACACAAATATAGGTTCTAAGGACATGCAACAACCAAATAAGACAAGAAAATAAATATTATGCATGCACACAAATTAAACAATAGGAAAATAAAATGTCAATAAATAAAACTCCTAAGAGGAATAATAAAATCCAATGAAAAAGTCATGAAAATCCATAAAGCAAACAAAAAATGATCAATGAAAAAATTATATGTCATATCAATGTAAGATGGATAATGAAATGTCACCATAATGTCCTAGGAGACAAACTTGAATAAATGATCATAAGAATGTAATTTTAGTATGGTTTTGATTGTTTGATTAAAATATGAAATGTTGAAGCATAAGGTATGTTAGAAAAAGCTAATTAATGTTACTATTGAGTCTGAAATTATCAAATTGAATGATACATTGACACATATTTGATGCACTTGTAATAAAAGTAGAGAATGTTGTGGATAAATTATTGTGTTTTGAACTAATTTTTGTGATGCAAGTATATGTATAATTGAACTGATTTTACCTTGGATATTTACTATTAGATGGATGTTCCTTTTCTAGTTAAAGTTGATTTTATCATACTTATTTCTTAGGCACCCAACTGAATTTTTTTAGATGTAATAAGATTCAATTTGGGATATATAAATATTACTTTACATTTGTTCTATAGTATTGGATTTTAAATTATTTTATTATCAAGTGTTGCATTCTTAATTTATAACCATGTAACTCAAAATATAGCATTATATTGAAACAAGGATGGCATAACAAATAATAATGTATGATATACCTGGTGACTAATAGATATGGGAAATTTAATACATCCCAATATTGCATGTTTATTAAAATAAGGTGATATTTGAGTTCAAATTTCAATATCATATCTAAGAGTTTCAAGGAAATAAATGTTACACATATTAAATTCAACTTTATCATCTACCATAAATCCATGTATTAATTTTCCTTCCATGTAAACACTAATTACCAAAGAATCCACATAAAAAATGAATCTCTATAATATCATTATGAGCTATAAATAACATAGTTTCATGCTTATTTGTCTCAACCTAAGTGTTAGATTTTATACTTTAGTATATGGAACCTCATTTTTCATAGGTTATTCTAAATTAGAAGGTGTACCTATGACACATGATTTAAAAATGTATATATTGGATGTGAGGTTCCTACCATTAATATGATATTTTATTTTAACTTTCATAGAGTGATACATGTCATTTATATGACCTGTTATTACATATTACATGATTTAAAAATAGATATATTAGATGTGAGGTTCTTACCATTAATATGATATTTTATTTTATATTTCAAAGAGTGACACATGTCATTTATATGACCATTTATTACATGATAATTTTTAATGAAATGTTTGTGGGACATAGATCGAATCATGATGCCTAATAAAAAGTAAAAAAATCATATATTTATCAAGAAATGTTTTTAGTTTACAATTTTACTACCTTTAGATATTTAAATTTTTGTGATTAACTAAGGGAAGGTGTAAGACTTGTTAGAAACCTAGATAATACCTTGCTTGAAGGGTTGATATATTTTACTCTAAAATGCCTTCACACCTAGACTAACATTAGAATGATCTGAGGTGTGGGACACCTGAACTCAGACCAGACCTCTAGTTTTGATGAGGATAACTCCTTTGATGTATCACTTTTCTCACTTCTACTAAAACCTACTGTAAATGTTGGGATGAAAAGGGCAAGAGAGATACTAAAAGGGAAATCCTATTCTACTATTGGTGATACATGATATTACTAGTTCATCTACTCTAATTGAACTCATAAAACATTGATAAGACAAAATAATGACTAAATCTATAATTCCAAAGTCTCATATGCATCAATATTTCACATATAGGTTACATCAATGTTGGAGAGTTGTCAATGATGTCATGGTAATGTCATGAAGGTGTCTTAATGAGTGGATAAAGTGCCTTGATAGTCAAAGTGACAATGATAAAGTGTGCAATGTATTTGTCCTAGTATGCTTAAAGGAGGCTCGGTTGATCTTCAGTTTTGACATGGCTAGAGATGTTCAAAGATGAGTATAGAGTATTATCATATGCAATGGGTCCTATCATAAGTCAAGAATTATTTGAGTGATCATGTGCATGAGAGAAATTCATCTAATAGTCCATTATTTTCATCTAGACATTTTGGGTTTAGTGGTAGAAAATTTGAGTAGGTAGTTTGTTGATGTCTCCATTGCCACATATGGATGAGTTAGGGGGAGTTGGTCATATATGATCAAATTTATGCCTAGTTTTTAAGAACTAATTTTTAGATCAAGTGATGAAGCATAATAAAAGATATATGTGTGCAAATTTGGGATCCCAGGCATTTTAATAGTGTTTTCCCATACTTAGCCAAATTTGTAATGTGGCAAGAAGAGCTAAGTAAGCATATTGATAAAGTTATCTCATACATGTGGATATTTCAGGAGAAGTTGATCACATGGGTTTGTTCAATTTTTTTCTTAGTTAATTTTTTCAACTTTTAGGTCAAAAAATAAAGTGCATCAAAAGATATACATGTGCAAAGTTGGCCTTTCCAAATAGTTCTAGGCATAGTTGGCTTTGTGAACAAATAAATCTGAGTGATAATTATAATGTCATTATATCTCACATTTATGAGGGTTACAAGATTATATTTACACATGGTTGGATTATCCTACATGAGGATATCATAGGGTTCAAATTTTAGAACATGCACTTGAGTGAAGAAAAATATACAGAGTTGCAAATTTAACCTTCCAAGTAGATAACAATGGTCCCCATACTTAGTCTATTTTGTATGATGTTAAAGATCAAGACCAAATGGAGATGTAATAGATTGTGGGAGATCATATAGTGAAGATATATGGTGTGTATCAAGTCCAATAGGTCAAAGTGTTCATTTGTTAATGAAGTTAAAGATCGAGCTTCTTTTAAGATCCAATGGTTCATGAACATTCATACAAATTAAGATCAATGGTGCATGTTGATTCAAAAAAGACAAGTGATTGATGTTTAATAGTATAAGTGATCAAAATACATAAAATGGTACTAATATTAATGATCATGGGGGTTCTAAGCAAGATCAAATGGTGAGCACTATAAGATAAAGACTTGGCTGATCCGTAGAGATCGATGGTGTGTGATGAGTCATTATTGCAAGATTACACAAGATGAAGTCAACATGTTCAAGGTTTAGTATTTTTAAATGGTAAAATATGAGTTAAATTTCATAAAATATCAATGGTGTGAGATTTACCTAGATCATCAAGGACATCAGATGTGAGAATAGTGTTTAATGTTTAATTGTGACCATTTGGATTTATATATTCAAACTTGCAAAGGAAAAACTAGTTCTCAGTTTATGTGATATATATTTGAGTATATATAGAATTTAACCATGTATTTAAAAGATAATTTATATATGACTCCAATTCACATCTATTAATATTAATTTTAAGGGTTTCATGTATGTACAGACAAAGATATTGATCTCCAAAGTTGACTATGTGTTTGAATGTGTTTTGCTAGAAACTTGAGATGGGTAATTGAGCTCATTCTAATGTTGTTTTGATGTTTAATGATGAATTAGATATTGGATCATTTTTTATACTATATGAGGATAATTTTTTAACATTATAAATGTTTGAAAAATCATATTAAATATGAATAAAGGTTTAGAAGTTGAATGCATGTTTATTCATGGTGACTATGTACATAGAATGTTATTTGAGTGATTTGTGCTTAAGTAGAAGGATACTATGATGGTTTTGATCACTTAAGGATGACATATGGATCATTTGGAGTGTGTCCATGCATTTTAAAAGTGTTATTGTGTTCTTAGTTTTCTTGGTTAAGTGTTAAAGAGATGAATGGGTCATCATTGGACCTAAAGGTGACCTAGGTCTATTTGAAAGAAAGTAGTGCTTAAATGTGACCCGTGTAAGATGACTTAAGGTTGAAGGCATGTGTTATGGCCAATAGGAAATATTGTGATCTTGATAATCATGATATCTCTAGATATATCTAAATTAAAGATGATGATTTCTATACTTTGTGAGTTGATTGCAAGGTGTATGTGAGAATTATGGAGTGAAGGGAAGTAGAGTGCCCAGTTGATTAGCTAATGAGTAGAGAAGATTGAGGATTGTGTGTAAGACCTGTAGGTCATATTTTTTATTTCTAAATAGTTCTCTTTTATTTTGAGGATATGTGAAGATGTCTGAGTGTGCATATGAGGATAGTTTGAGTGAAGAAGGAGAGAGATTGTGGCATGCCTATGTGAGAGGCCTATATGGGATAGAGAGACTTTGTGTAGGGGTTAGATAATAAAATATCCATCATTAGGTGGTAAAGACATCATATCTAAGGTGGAGGTGTTCACATAAAATGAGGGTCTAAAGGATTTGATATTTTATAGGGTTAGTTTCTCCTTGTGAAACATGTGTTTCACTAAAGGCCTTTGGTCAAGAGGATTTGATCAAGGTTTTCTAGTCTAAATGAGTTGACCAATCTCTTATTTGTAATTTATTATAGGATAATTAGTTTATGTTTTGTAGGCTTGAGAGTGTATTTTATTCCCCATGAGGGTTTCCCATAGGAATTAAGTGTTATGAGTTTGATCTTGTGTATGCATTGAATTAATGAGCTCTCTTATTAATGTTTCTTGATCAAGTTGATATATGTTGATTATTTAATAGTTTGAAAGGATTAGAATTGAAATTTAAATATCTAGACTCACTGATTCACCCCCTATTATTATAACTCTAATAATTGGTATCAGAGTAGGTACTTTGGTAAAGGATTGATAGCTTGAAGGTGATCCAAGGTACAATATGGGTAGTCATTAAGGAGGTCTATCTACTAAGCAAGCACCAATGTTCAATGGATCTAATTATGAATTTTAGAATGCTAGGATGAGGAAATACATTATATCCCTAGGGTTTGATGTATGGTAATCTATTTTAGATGATTATGTTGCTCATACTACTCCATATAGTGTTGTAGATAAGAATTTGTTTGAGAATAATTCCAAGGCAATGAATGATATCACTTGTGGTCTTTTAGAGACTGAATATGCCAAGGTAATCCATTGTAAATCTACTAAATAGATATGGTAAAAAATGTAGATCATTTATGAAGGAGATTAAAAGGTCAAGCTTGATAAGTTGTAGACTCACATAAGGCAATTTGAAAGTATCAAGATAAATGGCAATTTGAAAGTATCAAGATAAATGAAGAAGATTTTGTGACATCCTTTTTGTAGAGAGTTTATGTGATTGTGAACATTATCATAGGTCTTAGAGAGAACCTTGAAGAGGCTACTATATTTCAAAAGGTATTAATATGTTTATCCCTCAAGTTTGATCCAAAAGTATTTGTTATATAATAAATTCATGATCTTACTCATTTGAAGATGGATCAATTACATGTCACTCTTACTACCTATGAGATGAGGAATAATGATGATATACCACCAAAGAAGGAAGTAACATTCAAGATAGAGATGAATCCAAAGAATAATTTCCCAAGTAAGAAAACCAATTAGGATGACATTTTTTATATAGATGAGGATGAACTAATTGCTTTGATTTCAAGGAAATTGAGAACAAGTTCAGGAAAGTATAAAGGTAAACTATCCCATAAATGCTTCAATTGTGGTGAGATAGGACATTTTGATAATAAGTTCCCTGATAAGTATAATAAGGATGATGATGGTAAGATATCATTAAAGTATGATATAAGAAAAAAGAGATTTAGAAGGTTTAACAATAAGAAGAAGCACTTAAAGGACAAGAAGAGTCTTTACACCAAAAAAGATTGTAGTTCATCAGATGAGAGTAAAGTCAGTGACTCTAAGTATGATCATGAAGATGATGGTCCTGCTTAAGATAGAGCCCTATTCATAAATGAGGAAGGTATTTGATCACATCAAAAGGAGTCTACTTTAAGTGATTCAGATGTTGATGAAGATGAGGTGGACTATGAGACTAAATTGATGAATGTTCTTGAATAACTAAATATTGAGAAGAAGATTAATAATAATATGATATATAAACTCAAAGATTATGAGGAAAAATTTAGTATGTATTAAGAAAAAGTAAATGAAGACACCAAGGAGCATGAAGATATAGTCAAACATCTTAGTTGTCAATTGGAAGTCTTGTCTACAAGCCTAAAAGCTAAAGAAGATGAATGTTCAAGTTATCTAATTAAAAATGAGTCATTGATATTTGATTTAGAGAATACATATGGTAAGGTGAAGTCATTTGTGACATTTGAAAAGAGCTCAATTAATCTAGATAATATTCTAAATTATAAAAAAAACATGCAAGTGATAGAATTGGTCTTGGATACAAAGAAGAACTAGATAATGCAACTCAAGACAAGATAAAGTCTAATGTGAAAAATAAAAATCTGAATTTGAAGAAAAATATTTAGACAAGGAATGAAGGTGATAGAAAAATAAAGACAAATAAGATCAAATAACCAAATGCCATGAGGTATGCAAGTTTCAATGGTTATTGTTACACATGTAATCAATTTGGTCATAGGTCTAGAGAATGTAAGAGACCTGTTAGAAATGAATTTGTTTCAAAATATGATGGGGGTAATCAATCAAAAGGTTTGAGTAAGGTTGAGTGCTTCAACTGTCATGATGTGGGACACTTTGCAAAAATTGTCCATATAATGTAAGATAAGTTGAGTTTCCTTCAAGAAATATTGAGTGTTATAGTTTTTATGAACTAGGACACAATGCAAGATTTTATCCAAATTTGGTAAGATAAAATGAGCTTATTTCAAAAGGTATGATGTGCTTAAACTATAAGAAGAGATGTCACATTGCTAGATTCTACAAGTAGAGGCCTATAAGTTAGAATAGGTTCAATCAGGCTCTTAGAGTGAAAGGAAGAAGGCAAGTTAACTCATGGAAGCCAAAGGTGGTAAGTGTGAGTCATGATGATTTTTTAGGTCTAAGTAATCTATTTGATATGGTGAAGAATTCTATATAAGTTGAAGAGTGCCAAGGGATCTCATTATTTGCTCATGTTGAGAATGAAGAAATCAAGCACAAAGAGAAGACCAAGGTGTTAGTTAAGACATGTTCTAAGATGTGTATGGATCCAAGTAAACATCATGTTGTTATTAAGAAATTATTATTCAAAGTATATTAATTTTCTATTCTTAGTGATGAGGTTTCAAGCTAAAAGGTTGATTATTTAAATGAAAAGGTATGTCAAGATTCCATAGTTACTCCATGTGTTATCAATTCTATCTTAGAAGAGAAAAAGAGTTATATAGAAATGGAACCAGTTGTCATAGTTTAGACTAAGAAGAATAAGATCAAGAGCAAGAAGTATTATATCTATAAGAGGATTCTTGTGGTTACTAAGGAGATGGCAGCCACTCTTGGCTTCACTTTGTTTTAGAGCATTGTGGTGAAAAGGATGTCTCTGTATATGCTTATTAATATAATCAATTTAGTGGATAAGCAAGTGTTGCTATGGTTTTATTTATAAGGTCCTATAAGGCTATAGATGATTATTTTTAGTTGGAGTAGGTATGTCTAGATGGAAGATATGTTGTGGTGATGCTAAAGTGATGTCATAATTGTATATGGTCAGTTTATAGGGTTAGGTTGAAGGTTTTCAAATGGAAAAAGATAATTTGATAATTTGTGATTTTTCAAGATGATTTTTTTTCATATAAATTTATATTTACCTTATTATAGCATGTTCTAGTTAGTTTTGTGGTTTGAAGCTATGTTGAAGTCAAATTGGAGTTTTTTGTTTGCTCTCAGGTTCTCTAGTTTATGATTAAGAGTATGCAAGTCCCAAAATGGGTTATATGATGTATGGGTTCCCAAATATTTTAAATCTCAATTCTTGGTCCAAAAGTGTGTAATGGTTGTCTCTAGGTTTACAAGAAGTTTTAGATGTGGACATTGATTAGAAGGAGGTTTGTTAACTTTGTTTGTTTTGAGATTCTAGGGTTTTGGGCTAAGCTAGAAAAGTGGTCCACCTTATGAGTTTAGGTCTAAGGCTTCTTAATAGGTTTAATGGGCCAAATTTGTTGTCAAATAATCTTTAAAAATATTGTAAGGTTTGTGTGTTTTAAATTGTTCATGTTTTTGTCAAGATGGAGGCCTAATTGACAAGTTGGTTTGTGAAGGAAGTATATTGTAGAGAATGAGATAGTTATTTCAAATTGATATGATTAAGGTGGAATATGAAATTGATTTAGATACAAATTTTTAGGTCATGAATATGTTTCTATTGAAATTTGTGGCCTCTACAAGTTCCAGAGGAGTCTAAACAAGCCTAGTCTTGAAGATGTGCTTTTTGTTTAGTTTCTCCAAAAGAGGAAGGCATGATTATTTCAAGGTGATTTCTTAGGTTTTTTTAGAGCATGTTTCCTATTTTATGTGTGGCATGAAGTTCTATTGGTGGTCCTTGAGGTGGTTTGAGAGAGATGGCTAGTAAAGCTTGTATGGTGATTCCTCATAGTGTATGGAGATTTAAAGATTATCAAGTGGTTAATTTTCTCATAAATATTAGGGTAAGTCCATCTTAGATGTTTGATGGTGAGTTCCATTATATTTTATTACTTTTGTGTGTTATTTATTCATTAGTTGTAGTGCTTGCTTGAAGAGAGTATTGGTATGGAGCAAGATGAAGTTGTCAAGGCAAGAAGAGGTAGGCTCAAGGTAAGGGGGAGTTTGTATCATATTTATAAGGTGGTAATTTCTTATTAATGGTATTTTTAGGTCCTCAAGATCGGTTGGTTCCCACTTTTTCATTTTGTCAAAGGGGGAGAAAGTTCTTATTGTGAGGATACTTGAAGAGAGAGAGAAAGAAGGTGAGTTATTTATTGATGAGTGTTGACATAAATGATAAAGGGGGAGAGTTTTGGAGAGTTTTAAATGATAACATGGTGATTTAATGAAGGTATCTTAGTGAGTGGATGAATTTCCTTGATAGTCTAAGTGATAATGACAAAGTGTGCAATGTGAATATCCTAGTATGCTTGAAGGAGGCTTGGTTGATCTTCAATTTTGACATGGATAGAGATGTTCAAGGATGAGTATGGAGTATTTATCATATGTAAGGGGTATTATTAAAAGTCAATAATTATTTGAGTTCTCATGTGCATTAGTTTAATTAATCTAATAGTCCATTTTTTTCATCTAGACATTTTGGGTCTAGTTGTAAAAAATTTGAGTAGGTAATTTAATGATGTCACCATTACCACATGTGGATGAGTCCAGGGGAGTTGGTCATATGTGTGTGATCAATTTGTGCCTAGTTTCTATTCATTAATTTTTAGATCAAGAAATGAAGTGAAACCAAAGATGTGTGTGTGAAAATTTGGGCTCCCAAGTATTTTGATAGTGTTTTCCCATATTTAGCCAAATTTGCAATGTGGCAAGAAGAGTCGAGTAAGCATATTGATGAATTTATATCTTGCACATGTGGATGTTTCAAGATAATTTGATCATATGGGTTTTTTAAATTTTGTGCCTATTTTATTTTTTATAACTTTCAAGTCAAGCGATATAATGTATCAAATTCTATGCATGTGCAAAGTTGGCCTTTCCAAATAGTTCTAGGCATAGTCAGATCTATGAATAGATAAATCTGAATGAACATGTTAATGCCATTATATATCACACATGTGAGGGTTAAAAGAGTATATTTACATGTGGTTGTATTATTCAATGTGAGGAGATCATATGGTCCAAATTTTATAACATGCACTTGAGCGAAGCAAAAGATGTGGAGGTACAAAGTTGACCTTCCAGGCAAATAGTGATAGTCCCCATACTTAGTCTATTTTTCATGATGTTAAATATCAGGACTAGATGGAGATATAATTTCTAATGAATGATTTTAAAATTAAGATATAGTGAAAATTAATTCAAAGAGGTTAAAGTGTTTTTTGGTTAATGAATTTAAAGATCAAGCTTCTTTTGAGATCCAACAACTCATGCGTGTTCGTACAGATCGAGATCAATGGTGAATTTTGATTTGAATAAGGAAAGTACTCAATGTTTAATAGGACAAGTGCTCAAAAGGCATGTGAGGTTTCCAAGTGTCATGATAATGGGGGTTTTGATCAAGATAAAATGGTGAATTCTATAAGATAAAGACGTAGCTTATTCATAGAGATCGATGGTGCGTAATGTGTCAATATTGCAATATTACATGACATGAGGTCAACATGTTTAAGTTTTAGTGTTTATAATTGGTGTAGTATGATTTAAATTTTAAAAAATATCAATAGTGTGATATGGATATAAGTTATTGATGACATGAGATGCGAGCATAGAGTTCAATATTTAACTGTGACTGTTTGGATTTAAATATTCAAACTTGTGAAGGAAAAACTAGTGCTCAATTTTTATGCTATACATTTTTATCTATGAATAATTTAACCATGTATTAAAAATATAAATTTTATACGATTCCAATTACATCTGTAAATATAAATTTAAAGGTCTAAATGTAAGTATAGACAAAGATATTGAGCTCCAAAGTTGACTGTGTTTGATTATGTGTTGCAAGAAACCTATGAAGGGTAATTAAGTTAATTATAATGTTATTTCGATGTTAAATGATGAATTTTCTATTGTAAAATGTTTTAGAATCCATGAAGATCATTTATGTGCATTATGAAGGTTTTACCAATCATATTTAGTATGAACAAAGGTTTAGAAGTTGATTGTGTGCACAAAATATTGTTTGAGGGATTTTTGCTTAAGCATAAGGGTACTATGATGGTTGTTGGAACTTAATGAGGACCTATAGATCATGTGTAATGGGTCTATGCATTTTTAAAGTGTCCTTGTGTTCTCATTTTTCTCTAAGAAGTGTCAATGAGATGAATGGGTCATCATTGGACCTAAAAGGTGACTTAGGCCTATTTGAAATAAAGTTGTGCTTAAGTGTGACCCATGTAAGATACCTTAAGGGTGAAGGCATGTATTTTGGTCAATAGGAAAGATTATGATATTGATAATCATTCTATATATATATATATATATATATATATATATATATATATATATATATATATATATATATATATATATATATATATAGTGAAATTAAAGAAGATCACATCTAGACTTTGTGAGATGAGTGCAAGGTGTGTGTGAAAATTATGGAGCAAAAGAGAGGTAGAGTTCCCAATTGATGAGTTAATGAGTAGAGAATATTGAGGACTATGTGTATGACATATAGTTCATATTTTTGATGTCCAAATAGTGATCTTATAGTTTGAGGATATGTGAAGATGTCTAATTGTGCATATGAGGATAGTTTGAGTGAAAGAGAGTGATTATGACATACCTATATGAGAGACCTGTATGAGATAGAGAGAGAGTTTGTGCATGGGTTAGATAATCAGAGATCCATCATTAAGTTTTGAAGACATTATTTCTAAGGTGGAGGTGTTCACATCAATTAATGGTCTAAAAGAGTTTATTTTCCTTAGGGGAAATTTCTCCTTATGAAATAGGTGTTTCACTAAATGCCTTTGGTCAGGAGGATTTGATCAAGGTTTTTTGGTCTAAAGGAGTTAACCAATCTCTTGTTTCTAATTTCTTATAAAACAAGTAGTCCATGTGTTTCAAGATTGAGAGTGGGTTTTATTACCCATGAAAGTTTTCCATGGGAACTAAGTGTTATGAGTTTGATCTTATGTACACATTGAAAGAATGGTCTCTCTTATTAATGTTGCTTGATCAAGTTGAGATATATATATATATATATATATATATATATATATATATATATATATATCAACTTGATCAAGCAACATTAATAAGAGAGACCATTCTTTCAATGTGTACATAAGATCAAACTCATAACACTTAGTTCCCATGAAAAAATTTCATGGGTAATAAAACCCACTCTCAATCTTGAAACACATGGACTACTTGTTTTATAAGAAATTAGAAACAATAGATTGGATATGATTTTTTAAAAGTTTGAAAGGATTAGAATTAAAACTAAAATATCTGGACTCATTGATTCAACCCCCCTCTTAGTGATTGTACCTATTACAATCAATTGATAGAAACATGAGGTAAATAATGGAATAGTCCTGATTCAAGGCACTCACCATCCACTTATATCCACTATTAGTTTTAATCAATCAACATTAAACACTAAATATGACCTGCATAATATGACAAGCTAGTAATGAGGTGAGATCAGGACCTACCAAGGGAGAAAAGTCTTCCACATGTGAAAATAGAACCAATATTACACACTATACCACCATACAAGAATATCAAAATAATCATTTTATTTATTTGAAAAGGTTACAAATCCCAATCTTGGCGGAGTCTAGTAATGCCCAAGAGACAAGATAGATGTTGAAAAATAGTCTGAAAGCTTGAATATATAGAAAATAATAGAAGTGAGAAGATCTAGCCAATGTGGCATAGAGGTGAAAAGAGGAGGTCGAATTCACTTAATTTCAAGTAAAAAATCCTTTAGAATAGTTATAAAAAGTGATTTAAACTTTCGTCATCTTGAAAATTGTTGCATGAAGCTCACTTTGGCATTGAAAAGAGGATGGTGGGACCTTTAACTTGTCAAATATATCCCTTTGCATGAATTTCCACCAAAAATTTATTTATAATTCCAATTTAAAGATGAGAACAAGATATGTGAGATTCCATCGTGCATGAAGATCAAATAATGTGCATGAAATTAGTCAACTGGTTAATTCAAGTGATGATTGGTTAAGAGAAGCTAACTCTACTTGAACTCCTTTTTCATGAAATTTCCCTTAAAGGCTAAATTTGAATGATAATATCCATTCTAAGGGAATATATGCAACATGGTAACTCTAAAATAACTCTTGGATAACCTTCTAATGCCATTTTTCAACTCAAAAGCTTGACCAATTAGGCCTACTAGGCTAATTAGGACTAATAGCATATATTCATGCATTTTATGGATATTTAAACCTATAGTAAAACCATAAAACCTAAAAAAAACAATGATATTATACCTGTAACAACCCATCACACCATGAGATAGGTGTTCTTGATGAATAAAATCATGCCACTTAGTCACCATGGTTGACTAGGTCAACTTTGCCTCATTTTCCTACAGATTGGTTATTTTTAAGGAGATGTTAGGGGAACTTAAAATAATATTTTTTAAAATATAAATATTTAAGGATGAAAAAAAATTCTCACGCTTCAACATCCATGAATTGCTTTTCATGTAAACTACATTTTACCTTATTTTTCTTAAAAAAATTGATTTTTACCCTAATCCATATAATTTCATATAAAAAATTGGCATTAATGGGATAATATATTAGTTTAATTTATTATTTAATATGTTTAATATTTATCCATGAGGTTTTGATGGCAATAAACTCAACTTTTCTCAAAACTAGTCACTATGAGCATTTAAGAGGGTTTTAGAGTTGAATCTTCTTACTAATGATTCACAAAACACAGACCTCAAAATCCAAAATTATTTAAATAAATTTGTATTATATATACCCACTCAAAATCCTTGAAAATATTGGGTTCCCATGTAAAATTTATGAGAGGATATCACATGAAGGAAAATTTCCTGTAGGGTTTTATTTGCATTCTAGATTGCTTATGCTCTTAGCAATTATTAATAAAGCACAAACCCTAAAATAAAATAAATTTTTATTTAATTATAATTGAATATGGTTCCTAAAATGTATAATATATTTTCTCCAAACTCTTCATGTGGTGAAAGATATGAGCATTTCATTAGGTGGCTTGAATGGGTGTCTAGAACTGTAAAATTGGAATTTCTTCCTTGGATTGAAACTAACTCCTCCATTAATTTTTCATACTTAAAAACATCATCATGGGACTTGTACCATGATATAAAATCAATATATATGAGGGTTTTTATTGATAGGTCAAAAATGCCTTTTGGAACAATAGGCATACTTGCTTGATTTACCATGTATGGGAATGGTTTGCATATGAATTAGAGTTTAGAAACTATTAAAAGGTATTATGAAGTTTTAATAACATTTATAAATGATTATTAAACACTTTATTGAATTTTAAACCCTCCAATACACCTTAAACTTCTCATTAGGCTTGCCTACACCAAAAGTGACTATCAAAGGGCATGTTGGTGACTATGCTAAAATAGTAATGTTCTCTACTTGTCAGTTAAACTTCCCAACAACTTGTATTATTATAAAAACATATGATGATAACTTTCACTATGTTTAAATCTCATATTATTTGTATCTTGTTTTATAGGTGGATTTTCTTAACATCTAGCATTAGTCTACCTGCCTACTTAGTCTTAATACTGAGTTTTCCTCATTTTAAACTTGGATTGAGCCTAAAAATGATGAATATTATTTTAAAACTTTATTAAAATACCCCTTGTGATTATTTAATACTCTATGAGAACCTCTTCAACCTTCATGTCTCCTCTAATAGACCTTATCTTCTCAAAACACCCAGAATGGTTGTATTCCATTAGTATTATAGGTGGTGCTTCTAAAGTATAAAAGTGATTGGTGGTCATTTCAAAGTGAATTTATGTTTTAAAGGACCCATAGGTCATTTTAAACCTACCTCTCTTCTTTCTCTTTAGCATATTATTCTATAAGAGGTGATTTATAGGCCTACACAGCCAAAGTCCATATAATAGTCCTATGGGTGTATGTCAAAACCCTTACTTTTAATCTTGATTATATAACTTCACTCTAGGCATTTATGTTTGAAAACCATAGAAACCACAGTGTTTGAAAAACCCTTACCAACTTTATTATAGGCCTACTATCTCAAGGAGGTTATAGGTGGTGGTCTTATGAGAACCTGACTATGTTTTGATTATCTTAAGTAACCTTATTTCATGATATTTTAGTCTTATTTCATCATCTATGAACTCTTAGACTTGTTTCATGATGAAGAAAACAACTATATGCCACAATGTTCCTATATTTCATGCCAACTTGTAGGTAGCCTACCCTTAAGTGATTATAGATGGTGTTGAGGTTTGAATCATGGAAATATATGATGTTCTTAATAACATTATTACTATATTGAGGATATAACTAAAACATGAAACAACCTTAAAACACTTTGTTCACACACTAATTGCCAACTTAAACATATGACCATATTTTTATAGCTAGAGGTACAATGTTTGATAGGGTATGACTGTGGTATATCTTTGAAAATACCTCCTATCATACCTTGACCATAATTAAGTCCTCTCACCATCATAAAACTTCTCAAGGTGAAACACTATCTTGTCTTGCATCACAAACATTATATTAGGTGCTTGATTTTAATTCTTATGCCTATAGGTCTATGTTAATGTATGGATTACTAAATAAGTCCCTATGTGCTTAGAGAGTGTGAACAAAACATGATTCCTTATTGATTCTCTTTCATCATTATGCTCTAAACTCAATACCCTTATTGAAGATATCCATGCTTGAATGTCTATTCAAGAGCATATTGTTCACCCTTGGATTTAGCTTGCCCTAAGGGGTTGGTTGTAGGTGCATTTCCTTTACTTAAACCATAATTAAAACTTGAAATCAATCTTGAAATGTATTATGTATAGAGATTATCAACCTCAATGCTTATCCATCCATTTGGTGATCAAACTAGTCTCTTTACACCTTGAAAAGGTTTTTGATCTAGCACATACACCTACTTAATTGTAGGTATCCTTTTAGAACTATAGGTGTATTTAAAGACATCAAATACAAGTATATAATTTTTTATTTTCATGAATTAAGCCCTAAGAAGGTCAAAACCACATCATTTCTATGAATGTCCATCTTTGGCATCTATTTCACCACAGTGTTGACCTTTCAAGAAAGAATTATGTCCTTTCTTGACTATGGATTGCAATTTAGTGCCATTTGTACTAATGTATCTTCAATTTCTCCCTCTTCATCCATATTTGAAGGCTTGAAATATCTTCCTTGAGAAAAATTTTGAGGTCATTCATCACAATGGTGTCTATGCATTTTGGAGGTCAACCTCCATAAGCTTTGTAGGCATAAAATAACTTGGCTATTTATACCAAGGGTATAGGTGGATTATACAGACATAGGTATGGTTGATGATTCTTAGAAGTCTTTGAATAAAACCCAAGGCCCATTTTAGTCTCAATCTATCATGGTTATCTCTAAATTCAATGTTCTTTAAATTTTTAAACAACCCTTGAAGCACAATTAAAGTATCATCCACCTTCTATATTGTAGTTCCTTCTTGGTAGCTATAGGTGTCTTCACATGTGTTGTAGGTTACCTTTTCCTTATATTTCTCAATGTTAGACATATATTTCTCTTGAGCCATCTCATTGAGGTTAAATATCATTAGATAACTAGATTTTGGCTAATCTAACTAGCCTCCTTTTCACTTTTTCAAGCCTCAAGGTTGCTAGACTTTGATTAAATGTAGGTTTTGACCCTAAACAAGTCTGTAGGTGTTTCTAAGGCACTAAAATAAAAATTACATTAATACGTATTAAAGGTATTATGACATGAGTAGAGTCACATTAGGATTTAAACCCATTTATGTTTTTCCCATCTTCACACCTATCTTGATGTCATTTCTAGCATGTTTTGAAGGTCTCATACCTTAAAACCCTCTCCCACAATATTGTCTTTATGCCTTGACAATAGTTGAGTCTTGACTATACTGAGTGTTTCCTTATATTAAGGTCTCTTTAAACCTTAAAATGTCTTTTGTCCTATCTCTCCTCTTGAATTTATCAACATTATGTTTCTAATGCATTTGATATTTCAAATACGCATCAAGAACTAGATACTTGATTTTTCTCTTGGAATTGCTTACTACAAGTCTCATCTTCATTCATTGTATATGATGATTGATTGATGCATAAGTCATTTGAGTCACCATGATGGCACCCAATGTTCCTAATTTCTATTAATGATGGTTTGATGAGATGGAGGTGAATGTAGGAGGGGGGAGTGAATGGATGGTGAAAAAAACATGTATAATGGGTGAAAAAGACATTGAAAATAGTAGTAAGGTTGAGTATAAAAATATAATGTAGATGAAATAAGATAAAGGTAAAAAATGGGATGGGATAATTCTAAGACCAAACTAAATAATCCTATATAATCATGGGATAAATCTCTTCAAACCATATCAATTTGGAATAATTTTATGGAGCACAAGATGGTAAAAATTGAAACCTAGTACTTTGCTAAAACCTTAAAGAATGCTAGAAAACCTTAAAGAATCCTAAACTAGCCATTTTGAGATGATTTAAAAGCATAAAGATGTGATAAGGCATGGATATTTTGATACTTATTAAATACAATTTCTTGGAAACCCTAATAACATAAAGGAAAGCCATGCTAAGGATCAAAACAAGAAAACATGAAACACACTCTCTCTCCAAAATCATACAATATCTCTTCAAGAGCATGCCAAACTATAGATTGCATCAACTATATTTTTTAGCTTTATTTGACCTTAAAATGTGTTAATAAATACTAAATGAGGCAATGGAAAGGAATATTAGGTTTCCAATATCGTGAAAACTTGAATTTTATTGAAATACTTCCTTGGAGAGGAGAACCTGAGGAAAACTAATTGCCTTCATAGATGCAAAACTATAAAAATTAGCCTAAATTAAAATGAATGGTTAATGAGAGAGGATAATAAAATTATATAACCACTTGATCCATGAAAAATCCATCTGAGTCTACTTTATTTGCCCAAAAATTTAGACTTGTCCCTTCTCTCTCCAATCTATACCAATAGCAAACCTGTAAGTACGTCTCTTTGTGCAAAATTGCCATTTGCCTTTAAATTATCATTTTAGTGCCTATATTTCATATTCAATCCATTAAATTATTCATGGACCTCTATCATGATCTATTTATATTTCTTTATACCCCAGAAGTATGGAATTTTGTATGGATATATACTTCCTCTTGTAAAATGGATGAAAATAACTTATTTTTTGGATTTTAAAGACAAATAGGAATTTCACCACTAGATTAAGTGAAAAAAAAGGAATTACACATAACAATTAGCATTAAAATACAAATAATAATCCTTTTCCATGATTTATTTATCCTAAGATGGCACATGGGAGGTGAAAATAGGCCCCCTTTTGATTTGAATTTGCATTCAAACACCTTTTTAAGTCATGAAACTTTGGAGTTAGGATAAAGTCATATATTTTAATATATATGAAGGTATTTTTCCTAATATCATGACATTTTGAGACCAATTTTATCATTTAAATACTAAAAATTCCTCTTTAAGGCTAAAATACATTTATTTAACTAGTTTGTAGAAGTTATTGACAAGATACTAGAAAGTTTTAGATAATAGGGGTTCGTATTTGGCCTTAATAGGCCAAATTACCAACATTTATGGTGACTTAAAGGGGTTGACTAGACTTCTAGTCAAAATAACACATTGGAATCCATGTGACAATGGCAAATTGTAGCATAAAAACTTTGACTTTGATGGCTCTCATTTCTAACACATAGACTCTTTTGGACTTTGAAACACCTTTTTTGACTATTACATAATAATTCTAAATGGAAAAAATAACTAAACTAGAAATCAATGACAAATAAACAAAGGAAACATGAAACACAAGACAAATAGAAGGGAAGTAGACTACCGCTTGTGTTATTCACTTGTTAAAACAAAGCAAACCTAGAACAACTAACTTAAAGTGACAATCTTTCCTTCAGGGTCAAATAGAAAGCTATTTAGTCTACCATATAAATTTAAATCATGATTTCTTCCTTTTTATGTCTTCTTCTTACATATAAGAACACTTGTATGTTCATGTCTTTTGGATGATGTAGCTAGGCCTTCTACCTCCATTATTAGGTGCATGGATTGAAGATATGGCTCTAAGATCTAATCATCCTCCTCCCATATTTATGTGCTTTTCAAGAACATATTCAATTATTCTTCATTTATGAACTATTGATCATGATCATGTAGTCCAACTTGATGTATCTCCTTTGTCATATCTGCAAGGTTGACCTCTAAGAGAGATGGATATGATATTATGACTTCTTAAGGCCATTTGTGTTCATATTTATCTTATAAAAGTAGAAAAACATCTGAATATGATGAAAGATTTTTATAACCATACTTGAGATGTTCAAACATGTCATCTCCTAAGAAAACAATTGCTTCTTGTTTGATGATAACACTTCTCTCATCCTACAATGGACTATATTCAAGTAAAAGATAACCTGAATAAAAGCTATCCAATAAATATAAAGATTTGTTCTCATGAAGCTAAATTACAATTGCAATTTATTCACTATGATCGTAAGGATATAAATCATCTGTTGGTATCTTGGATTAATTAATCATAATTGCTTCATCTTTAGCATCAAGCTGATGACATGGCATGCTCTCAAAATCATCTTGTTCTTCATCTTCTTGTGTTTATTGGTGCTTATATTTTATCATTTATACAAGATATTATTCTTCATGATGGATGGTAGATATTATGTGATCAATGAGATCATGGAAAATACCTTCAAATTTTACAATTAGAGTGTCTTCCTCTTGAATTTCATCATATACTCTCATCTGGTCTTCTATCTCAACAATAACTTATTTTAATTTGTCTTTTTGTACAACTTGTGAGATTGGATCAACCCCTTCCTTGATACTAAGTGCGTTAATGACGATTCCCTCGTTATGATCATGTAATACTCTTTCATCTTCATTTAATTCAGTTATAACTTCTTCAAATTATTCAAAAATGATAGGCTCCTCAAGAATTAGCATAGTAAACCCCTAAAAGTACTTAAGAAGATGAAAAAGGTCTAGTGATGTTACTATAGATACATAATTTTTCTCATGGAGATAATCCTCTTAGACCACCTTGACCTCCTCTCTCTTTTGCATTGTTTCTCAAATGGCTTTCCATGAAGGAAAGGATTTTGGATTTTGAGGAGAAAGGAGTGGAGGCTAAATGATCTCTGGCTTGCTCTTGATTTCAGCATCTTGAATTATGCTTGAATGTTTTTCTTTCTCCCTCTACTATTATATATGTTTTCAAGTCATGAACTAGGGTTTAGAAACTTTTTTAATTGGACTTGTTTCAGCTATGGGTGTGAAAGAAGGAATTATCTACCATGTTGACTTTGCATCTACCATTGAATATTGGAGATGTTGATTTGAAAGCTCAATATATTTAGCTATATTAACCTCAAAATCATGGACTAAATAGTTATATGTGTCTCCCTAAAAAACTAAATATGAAGGCTCATATATAATATGCTAAGAAACATGGAGTTTAGTCTCCTCAAAACATACTTCTTTAGCCTTTTGAGGCCTCTCTTGTATAGACTTCTAGGTAGGAAATATAGGTAGGGTCTTATTTGACTTAGAAGGGTTCTAAAAAAAATTATTTGTTGATCATAAAGAGAAAATGATAACTTCATGGGAACATGATGATGATTCTGATGACCCTAGGGTTTATCATAAATCACCAACCTCTATTTAATGCTTAAAATTAGACCACCTATGTCTAGAATATCAACACAAAAATTTTAGTGACCTTGCCTTATGAAAGATGGACATAACTCTTTATCCTTCTACAAACTAACTCTCATGTTCTAAATTTGATGCTTAGATATCTCCTATCCATAACTCTTTTGGGTATCTATGCTTACCATCTATTTCTCATAGCCAAAGAGAGTTTGTTTGAAGCTTGAGATATATTTTTCTAAGACTTGATTGGGCTTATTAGGAAGATAACTAGATTCATGAGAGTTGTTATAGGACTAGTATGAGCTTTCATACTACTAATAAAAATCTATATACTCATCATATAACTGATATAGATCATGATAGGGCAAATATGGGTTATGAAAATCATATTGGAACTACTGATAAGGAGAAGAATGATGAAATTCTTCTCTATAGGCTGCCATAACCTATAAAATCATGTAGATAATTGAAATTATAATCAAAAATATGCATTTTACCTTTAGATAAGGACCATAGGAGTACTTAAAAATGGATCTAAAGATGAATATAATGCAAACTTGTACTCCAATGGTTGAATTTGTGTCCCACCAAGCATGCCAAAACTAGTAGCAACCCAGATAACACCCTACTTGAAGGGTTGATAGATTTTTCTCTGAAACTTATTCACACCTAGACTAACATTGGAATGATCTAAAGTGTGGAACACCTAAACTCAAACTAAACATCTAGTTTTGATGAGGCTATCTCCTATGATGTATGCCTTTTCTCACTACTACTAAAACCTATTTTAAACATTGGGATGAAAAGGGTAAGAGAGATAATTAAGAAGAAAGCCTATTCCATTATTGGTGATACACATTTATTACTAGTTCATCCACTCCACTTAAACTCATAAAACACTAATAAGGTGAAATAATGATTTAATCTAAAACTCCAAAGTCTCCTATGCATCAATATTTCACATATATGTTTCATTAATTGATGAAAGATTGAGTTAAATGATGGAATAGTATTGATTCAAGGAAATAACCAACCACTTATATCCACTTTTATTTTCAATCAATCAACATCAAACATTTAATATGACCTACATAATATGACAAACTAGTAACTAGGTGAGATTAGGACCTACCAAGGGAGAAAAGTCTACCACATGTGAAAATAAAACCAATATTACACACTATAATAGCATATAGGTATCTCAAAACAATCATTTTATTTATCTGAAAAGGTTACAAAGCTAAATCTTAGCAGAGTCTAGTCATGTCCAAGAGAGGGGATGGATATTGAAAATGGCCTGAAAGCCTAAATATATAGAAAATAGTAGAAGTGAGAAGAATCTCTAGCCAATATGGCATATATGTGAGAAGAGGAGGTCAAATTCACTTAATTTCAAGTCAAAACTCCTTTAAAATAGTTATGAAAAGTGTTTTAAACTTGTCCTCATAGTGAAATCCTTGCATCCACTTTGGCATTGAAAAGAGGATGGTGGGCCCTTTGACTTGTCAAAGATCTCTCTTTGCATGAAGATACACCACAAATTGATTGATAAATCCAATTTGAAGATGATAAAAATATATGTGAGATTCTATCTTTCATGAAGATCAAGGAATGTGCATGGAACTGGTCAACTAGTCAACTGAAGTGATGATTGGTTAAGACAAGATAACTCTACATGAACTCTTTTTTCATGAAACGGCCCTTAAATTCTAAATATGATTGATAATATCCATTTTAATGGAATATATTCAATTTTGTAACTCAAAAATAACTCTTGGATAGCCTTTTAATGCCATTTTTCAACTCAAAAGCTTGACCAATTAGGCCTAATAGGCCAATTATGCCTAATAGCCTATCTTAATGCTTTTGATGGATCTTGAAACCTATATGAAAACCATTAAACCTAAAAAACAGTGATATTATACCTATAATAACCCATCACACCATGAGATAAGTGTTCTTGATGAAGAAAATCATGCCACTCAATCACCATGGTTGACTAGGTCAACTTTGCCTCATTTTCCTACATATTGGATATTTTGAAGGAGCTAGTAGGGGCACTTTCAGGAATATTTTTAACCATATAAATATTTGATTATGAATATAAGTCTCACACTTCAACATCCATGAATTATTTTTCATGTAAACTACCTTGTACCTCATATTTCATGTTTTTCTGTAAAAACTTGATTTTTGCCCTAATCCATACAATTCCATACAAAAAATTGGAATTTATAGGATCATCTCTAAGTTTAATTTATTAATTAATAGGTTTTAGGTTTATCCATGAGCTTTTGATGGAAATAAAATCATCTTTTCTCAAAACTAGTCACTATGAGGGTTTGGGAGGTTTTTAGAGTTAAATTTTCTTACTAATGATTCATTAAACATAGACATAATAATTCAAAATTCTTGAAATTAATGTGTATTACATAGACCCACTCAAAATATCTAAAAATATTGGGTTCCCATGAAGAATATATGAGAAGATATCATGTGAAGGAAAATTGCCTGTAGGGTTTTGCTTACATTTTAGACTACTTACACTCTTAGTAATTGTTCATAAATCACATACCCTAAACAAACATAAATTGTTAATTAATTATAATTTAATAGGTTAATCAAATAATTCTAAGATATTTTGGCCAAACTCTTCATGTGGTGAAAGATATAAGAATCTAATCAGGTGGCTTGAATGGGTGTTTGGAACTGCATAATTTGAATTTCTTCCTTGGACTGAAATTGAATCCTCCATTTATTATCCCTTGATAAAAAAATAATCATGGGACCGATACCATACCATCAAATCACTATGTAGGTGTGTTTTTATTGATAGGTCAAAAATTCCTTTTGGAGCTGTAGGCCTACTTACTTGATTTAGCTTGTATGGGCATGGTTTGTATACAAATTAGAGTTTGTATATTAAAGGTTTTTTGAAGTTTTAATAACAAATATCCATGCTTATCAAAAACTTTATTGAAATTTAAACCCTCCAACACACCTTAAACTTCTCATTAGGCTTGCCTACACCAAAAGTGACTGTCAAAGAACATATTGGTGACTGTGATAAACTAGTAAGGTTATTCACTTATTATTTGACCTTACCAATAGCATGGATTTTTATAAAAATATAGTAGGACAACTTTAACCAAGTTTCAAGCTCATATCATGCATATCTTGTTTTATAGGTGGATTTTCTTAACATCTAGCAGTAGTCTACCTCCTTGCTTAGTCTTAAGACTGAGTTTTCCTCATTTTCAGCTTGTATTGAGACTAATCATGGTGAATATGATTTTAAAATTTAATTAAAATACTAATTTAAATTATTTCATACTCTATTACCATCTCTTCAACCTTCATGTCTCCTCTGATAGACCTTATCTTCTCAAAACACCTAGAATGGTTGTATTCTGTTAGTACCATAGTTGGTGGTTCTAAAGTATAAAATTTATTTGTGGTCATTTAAAAGTGAATTTATTCTTGAAAGGACCCATAGTAAATTTTAAACCTACCTCTTTTCTTTATCTTTATCATATTATTCTAAAAAAAAAGTGATTTCTAAGCCTACATAGCCAAAGTCCATATAATATGCTTGTGGGTGTATGTACTTGGGGTGAATGAATGTTTACAATTTCCTAGAACACTTTTCCTTTTGATTAGATCACTTCAATTTAGGCCTTTATGGTTGAAAACCCTATAAACCATATTGTTTGAAAAACCCTTACCAACTTGAATATAGGCAGTTATCTCAAAGAGGTTGTAAGTAGTGGTCTTATGAGAACCTAACTATGTTTTGACTATCTTGGGTAACCTTCTTTCACCATATTTTAGTCTCATTTCATCATCTATTAACTCTTGACCTTGTTTCATAATCAATAAAACAACTATACACCATATTGTTCCTATATTTCATGCCAACCTATAGGTAGCCTACCCTTAAGTGGTTGTAGATGGTGTTGAGGTTTGAATCATGGAAATATATGATTTTCTTAAAAACATTATTTCTCTCTTAAGGATAGAATTAAAAAATTAAACCACCTTAAAACACATTGTTCACACACTAATTACTAACCTGAACATATTACTATGTTTCCATAATTGTAGGTGCAATGTTTGAGAGGGTATAAATGTAGTATATCTTTGAAAATCCCCCTAACATACCTTGACCCTAAGGAATTCCTCCTCTCACCATCATTAAACTTCACAAGGTGAAACATTATCTCTTCTTGCATCACAAACTTTGTATTAGGTGCTCGATTGTACTTCTTATGCCTATAGGTCTATGTCAATGTATGGACTATCAAATAGGTCCCTATGTGCTTGGAAAGTCTGAACAAAACATGATTTCTTCTTTAGTCTCTTTCATCATTATGCTCTAAACCCAATACCCTTATTGAATATATAAATACTTGAAGATCTTTTCAAGAGAATATTGTTCACCCTTGGTTGTAGCTTGCCCTAAGGGGAAGGATGTAAGTGAATTTCCTTTCCTTAAACCCTACCTAAAACTTGAAAGCAACCTTGAAATGTACTATGTAATGATATTATCAACCTCAATTCTTATCCATGAATTTAGTGATCAAGCTAGTCTCTCTACACCTTGAAAAGGTTATTGATCTATCACATACACCTAATTGGTTGTAGGTCTCCTTTTAGCACTGTAGGTACATTTAAAGACATCAAATACAGGTATATAACTATTTATGTTCATGATTGAAGCCTTAAGAAGGTCAAAACCCCATCATATCTATGAATGTCCATCTCTGTCATCTATTTCACTAAAGTGTTGACCTTTTAAGTAAGAATTATGTCCTTCCTTGACTATAGGTTGTAATTTAGTGCCATTTGTATGGATGTAGCTTCTATTTCTCCCTTTTAATCCATATTTTAATGCTTAACATATCTTCCTTTAGAAAAATGTTGAGGTCATTCATCACATGTGTGTCTATGCATTTGGTGGTCAACCTCCACAAGATTTGTAGGCATAAAACAACATGGTTGTTTATACTAGGCCTATAGGTGGATTGTATGGATCGGGGTATGGTTGATGATGCTTAGAGTCTTTGAATAAAACCCAAATCCACTTTTAATCTCACTCTATCACGGTGATATCTAAATTTAATGTTCTTCTTAAAAAGTTTAAATAACCCTTGAAGCATAATTAAAGTACCATCCACCTTCTAGATTATAGTTCCTTCTTGGTAGTTGTAGGTGCCTTCATAGGCATTATAGGTTACATTTTCATCTTATTTCTCAACCTTATACATATATTTCTCTTAATCCATATCACTAAGGTTAAATATCTTCATCTGACTAGATTTTTTTCTAATTTATCTAGCCTCCTTTTCACTTTATCAGGCCTCAAGGTTACCAAACTTTGATCAAAAGTAGGTTTTGACCCTAAATAGGTTTGTAGGTGTTTCTAAGGTACTAAAATTAAAGTACATGACTGATTATTAAATTTATTATGACATTATTATATTAAAATTAGGATATAAACCTTTGTATTGTTTTCCCATCTTCACACCTATCTTGATGTCATGTTTTGAAGGTCTTAAACCTTAAAACCCTCTCCCACAGTACTATCTCTTTGCCTTGATAGTAACCGAGTCTTGAGCATATTGAGTGTTTCATTATATTAAGGTATATTTAAATATTAAAATGTATTATATCCTATCTCTCCTCTTGAATTTATCAACCTTATGTTTCTAATGCATTTGATATTTCAAATAGGCATCAATAACTAGATACTTGTTTTTGCTCTTGGAGTTGCTTGTTATAGGTCTCATCTTCCTTCACTATATATGATGCTTATTTGATTCATATGTCCTTTGAGTCACCATGATGTTACCAAAAATTCTTTATTTCTCCTAATGAGGGGTTGATGAGATAGAGGTGAATGGAAGGAGGGGAGAATGAATGGATGGTGAAGAAAACATGTATAGTGGGTGGAAAAGACATTGAACACAATGGTAAAACTGATTATAATAGTATAATGGAGATGGAAAAAGATAAAGGTGAATAATGGGATGGGATAATTCCAAGAACAAAATAAATATTCCTATATAATAATGGGCCAAATATCTTCAAACCATATAAATTTGGAAGACTTTGAAGGAACACAAGATGGTAAAATTAAAACCTAGTATTTTGCTAAAACCTTAAAGGATGTTAGAAAACCTTAAACAATGCTAAATTGGCCCTTTTGAGATGATTTGATATAATAAGGATGGGATAATAAATGGATATTTGGATACTTATTCAATAAAATTACTTGAAACCCCTAATAACATGAGCAAATTCATAGCAAGGACCAAAACAAGAAAACTTGAAAACACACACTCTCTCCAAAACTGTACAATGTCTCTTCAAGAGCATGAAAAACTATAGATTACACTGGATATCTTTGTTATATTTTTTTTTAAATTAAAATTTGTGAATAAATACTAAAATAGGCCATGTAAATGAGTATTAGGTTCCCAATATTCTTTGAAAACTTTTTTTTTTTGAAATATTTCCTTGGTGAGGAGAACTCGAGGAAAATCGATTGCCTTCAAAGATGCAAAACTACATATATTATCTTGAATTAAAATGAATGGTTCATGAGGGAGGATAATCCAATTATATAATGACTTAATCCATGATCAATCCCTCTGAGTCTACTTTCTTTGCCCAAATATTTAGACATGTCCCTTCTCTCTCCAATCTGTACCAACAACAAACTTATAAGCAGGTATCTTTGTGTAAAATTACCAATTTCCTCTAGATTATATATTTAGGGCATATATTTTATCTTTATTACATGGAATTATTCATGAAACTATGTCATGACCTCTTTTTACTACTTGAGACCCCAGGTGTATGAAATTCCATAGAGATTCATACTTGTTCTTTTAGAATGGATGAAAATAGCTTCTTTTTTGGATTTTAAAGACAAATAAGACTTACACCAGAAAATTAATTTAATTAAAATTAATTACACGTGAAAATTATCATGACAATACAAATAATAATCCTTCTCCATGCTTTATTTAGCCCAAAATGGCATGCAGGATGTGAAAATAGGCCCCTTTTTGAATTGAATTTGCATTTAAACACCCTTTTAAGTCATGAAACTTTGAAATTAGGATAAATTCATATACTTTAATATATGTTAAGGTATTTTTATGAATATAATGACATTTTAAGAGAAATTATATCATTTAAAGGTAAAAAAATTCTCTTTTAGGCCAAAATACACCTATTTGACCAGCTTGCAGATGTTATTGACATGATACTAGAAAGTTTCAAATTATAGGGGTTAGTATTTGGCCTTGACATGCCAAATTAATAATAGGAATTTTATTTGGTGTAAATTAATTATTATCTAATGGTTTACAAAAAACTCATGATTGGTACATGGCTAGAGTTAAGATATTTAGTATGATGAATAAAAGCACAATGTGAAGCATGAGTCTCATATGTAAGTACATGTTATCATAAAATATCATCATCAAGTGACATAAACTCATATAAAATATATATCTGAAATATTTTTAAGTAAGATAAAACACGTTATCTTTGAGAGGAGGAAAACACTTTATCCTAGAATATAATCATGAATAGGATCATATTTTCCTTAGATAAGAGATGTTATATGCATAAATGTAGCATGTGGTCCTTTATTATTGATAATTTGTGATAGAAAATCCTTTTCCAATTTAATAATGGTGTATAGTAACCACTAGGTAGAGTGTGAAACCAATCTAAATCACGTCTTGTTAAGATTATATGAAATATCGTAATCAATATTCTATCATTAACACCACATTTCCCAAACGAAGTATAAATATATTTGATATGTAAGTAAGGATCTCTATCCACATCAAATAAGTAAAATTTAGATATTATAAAATCATGTGGGAAAAAAGAGGCTTAATTTTTATGCAATATATGGTTTCCATATATATCATTAGAGCTAACCTAATAATTGGAGGCAAACATATTTGTAGATAATTTTTTTACTTGCCGTTTTAACTCACTTATTACATGCATAATAGTAACAATCACATAGGTTGGCACAAGTTAAGTATAAAGAGGTTAATTAAAAGGTAAATCTTGTTATTAATTTTAAAAATGCGAGAACTAGTTCTAGAAGGAGAAGCATAATCATTACAAATCATAAGAGCATTATTTAACACACATGGATATTTGCACTAGCTACCTCTTTCATCATTTTCATAATTTGAGTAAAGAAAGAATGATTTTTCACGACATGTTTATTATTATTTTTAATAAAAACCTCATTATGATAATCTAAGGAAATATTATAAAGAAGATTTTTTTAGACTTCACTTTCAAACCGTTATTAACATCATTTTTCTTCAAGGAGAGGGTAGGAACACAAACATTTTTGAACATCTTCATTCACTCTAGGATCTACACAATATTATACATTGTATTACATATATTGAGATTTGAAACTAAATTTATATAAATGAATTTACTTAAGACTAACACATTTTTCCTAGTAGCTATTTTTTTGCAAAAAATTTGGCATTCCATACTCATGACAGGTCAAGGAAAACAAAACAACACCCGAAGAATTCATATCATTTGAATTTTAACATGATTTGATAGGGTTAAACCTAATTTGTCCTAATTGTGTATCTAAATCCTCCTCATTATGACAATAAAAATATTTTTCATCAACTATGTTGTCCCCCAAAAATATCACTCATTTAAAGGGACAACATTTGAACTATTTTGGTCTTACAGACCAAAATTGTTTCTTCCCTTTCTGAAATTTGTCCTAGACATTCAAATTCCTCATTTTTCAAGCTTCTCAAAAATCTATAGACTTTGCAAGCTTGAATTTACAGACTCTGTAGGCTTGAATCTGTGGACTCTACAAGAAAATAAAATCTACAAACTCTGTAGGCCAAGTTTAATGGGCTTCACAAGTTGAAATCTATAGACTCTTTCAAGGTTAGAGAAAACTATAGACTTGGTTTCTACGGACTCTGTAGGCAGGTTCATTTCTATAGGTTCAAAGGCTTCTGTAGGTGGGTTCAATCAAAAGAATCAGTTGCCAACACTTAGTCTTTTTTAAGATTGGTTTAGTGCCTTGGTTCAATCAAAAATCTCCATTGACAAGCATCTAAGCAAAGGAGGCTTGAACCGTTGAACCATTGAACCACTTTGGTTCAAAGGTTCAATGAGTTCAAAGTTTAAAAGGTTCAACACTTTTGGTTCAAAGGCAAGTTCAATCAAGTTTTTCAATGCTTTGTTTCACTCATTTGGTTCATCCACTTTGTTTCAACGCTTTGGTTCATCCTTTGGTTCAATCAAATGGTTTGTCAGTCAGTTCAAGGCTTTGTTTGAACTATTGAACTAAAGCTTGGTTCATTAGCTTGGTTTAATAAATTGGTTCAATGGATTGGTTCAACATTTTGGTTCAACATTTGGTTCAATCAAATGGTTCAACAACTTGGTTCAACCAAGCGGTTCACTTAGATGGTTCAAAGGAGTGATTCAATGTACAAGTTCAAAGAGCCTCCCAAAGGAAAAGTACCCTTATGGAGGGCACTTGGTCAATAGAAGTACCCTTCAGAAGGATCATTTTCAAAGAAGGCCACAAAGGTAATTCTTTCAAAATTCAAAAATATCCAAAGGAATTTAGGAAATTAGCTGCAAGCAAAAAGCTTGAAGAAATTTACAAGAAGACAAACAGAACAATTCTGCAGACTTTCTATCCACAAGAAATTTCCACAGACTTTTTATCCGTGGGAAAATGCCTGTGGGAATTGTTTGTGGGAAAATCCTAGGAAAAAGTCCATGGGAATATCCATGAATACTCTAAGGAAAAGGCCGCTAAAGGACCCTGAAGGGTAGGTGCCCTTGTGGGGGACTCTTGGCTACCAAATTGAAGGACACTTCCTTGAAGTTGAAAGGTCATCTTCCCTTCAAGAAGACATGAAACAAGAAATTTGAAGGAAGAACTCAGTGACCTGCCAGAATAAAGAAGCCTAAAGGCCATATAAAGACTTCCTAAAGGGTAGATACCATTGCAAGGGGCTCTTCCCAACCCAAAGTAGATCATTTCTTAAGGTCCAAAAGGGTAGGTTCTTTCTGTGAAACTACCAAAAAAAAAGTTGAAGGACCAAGGGGTGACGTGCTCGAAGACGTCAAATTCAAGACAATGAACTAGCTATTGAAAACATATTGATGGGTGCATGAACGCCAATTTCAAAGCTCATAAAATAGCCATTGATCCTTATAATCTATAGACCTGAATGCATTCATAGGCTTTAAGGCCAAGACTAGCAGAAAATGATGAAGGATCAGATCGCTAAGTGGACATTGAAAGTTGCAAACTTTCAATAAGCGTGACTTGTTTCCCTACATTGAGGAAAACAAATGGGTAGATGCCCCTAATATCTAGCTTGTCTTCTTAACAATTTTCAACACAACATGATGTGTTACTATTCCTGAGTCCTTCTTGAAGAGGCTATATAAGGGACTCTCTTTTATTATAAATGTATCTCTTTTTGACAATCAGAATGAAACTCTGCCCAAATTGAAAGACATTACTAAGACTTTGAGCTCAGATTGTTGATCATATTTTGCTATTGGAATAAGAAAGCAAGTGATTTTTTAGACTTTGTACTGTGATATCTTTGTTGTTGAGGAAACTGTTCTTATGTCTTTTTCCTTAATATATCTTTTATTCCTTTAATTCAACAAGCATAATTAGTGACAACAGTCAGGAAGGTGTCTTGAAGAGTCAACTATGGAGAGACTTTATGCCCCCATAATTGCATTTAGTGTGTTTTCTTTTCATTTCTATGTAAAGGACTTTGGGATGACTTTGTGCCCTCATTATCCTTCGTATCTCACTCTTGAGCAATTCAGGTGGAGACTTTATGCTGCATCTCAATTTAGCTGGTTACTACGTCCTTTACTACATTTTGTATTTACTACCAGGGGTATTCTTGTGGTTTGTTGAATAGTACTTCTAAAATAAGAGGAGTGTTGTCTATCATTTCCCTTGAGTTTTTCCTTTAATTTGCACACATCATCTCTGAAGAAAGAGAGATGGATGGTTTGTCCTACCCTTGAGTATTATTTTCTATTTATATATATGTAGTATATCTATAGGGAACCTCCCCTTGATGAGAGGAGAGATTAGTCCCCTTTTGATGTGGTAAAAAACTACACATTTGGATGACCAGTCTTCCTACTTTGGCTGATTAGACCTATTTTGTTTATTTGTATGTTGATCGACAAAATATTCAACCAATAGTTTTTGGTGACTCCACTGGGGATATAATATCCATTATCCATTTATAATCTATCCATTCACCTCCACACTAACTAGAAAGAATGCACAGTTTAAAGCCTCAAGCTTTAAACTGAAGCAAGGTTAATTATTTTCCCATTTTTGTTTAACAATCTAGTAGATTCAAGGTATACATGAAGCCAAAGGGCTAAAGGGATTGTTGACCCTATATTTGAGTTGGTATAGCAAAGTGATTTTGATTTATTTCCTTCACCATCTCGTCTCTAATGAATCAAGAGCTTTCCTCCTACTAAAGTCAGATCTCCATTTTTAGATGAAGTATCTACTTCTACTGTTGATAAAACTTTGTTAATAATTACCCCTCTAAGATTTGTTATTCCTCCTTTTCATAATCCTACAATGGTAGTTCAAGGTCCTTGGGGTAATGTTTTTGGTCCTCTCAATCTTACTCCACCTCTACATGAGCTTCCACATAGTTTAAAGAAGAATTTCCCCAAATTCTATGGTGATGGGAAAGTTCATCTTGATGAACACATTACAGCCTTCAGCATAGCTTGTGGAGTAATCAGATTAGAATTTGAAGATGTATTCAGGCTTTTTGTGGAGACACTAAAAGGTGCTACTGTAGATTGGTTTTATCATCTACAGGCTCGATTAGTAACTGATTGGAATACCCTCAAAGATAAGTTTGAAGCTAGATTCAAACATGTAAAAGATGCACATGCACTTCTGGCTCAACTTACATAGATGAAAAAGAGCCTTATGAGCCTATGAGAGACTTCATAGCCATATTTGACAAACCAAGGAATAGAATTCTTATAATAGCTCAACCTATAGTTGATAATCTCAAATGTTTCTTCATTAATTCTCAGTTACCTAAAGTAAGTTTTCTTTTGAGATGTGCTAGTCAAATAGATCTTACTGTAGCTCAACATTTGGCCACTGAGGTAGAAGATGATCTCATCTTAGTAGGGAAGATAAGAAGAGATCTAAATAGAAATAGAGCTTCATCATCTTCTGAATATTCATCTACAAACACCACAGATCCAATGGTGCAAAAATTGGCAAATGAATTTCTTGCTCTCAAAAAGAAAATGGCTCAAGGAATGTCTTTTGCTCCTTCATACATAAGGACATTCCCAAATCAGTCATATCAAGGCAATACTTCCAAGAATCAAGGGCAATAGAATCACCTTCCTCCCTCATAAGGGAAACTTTCCCTAGAAGCTCCTCTAACCAATTCAACAATGGGATATCTTGAAGTAGAATCAGAGTTCTCTTTCCATCCTAAATTGAATCAAGAAAATGACACTGATCTCCTTAAAGAAAATCAAGAAGAATCAGTTGGTGACTCTCACATTGGTTTCCTGAACTACCAGGATGAACCCAAACGCAAAGGAGAAGATTTTGATGGATTATATGCAGTGTTTACCAAGTCTAAGAACTAATCAGTCCAGCAAGCTGATAAAGGGAAGACAGAAGAGCAACCTCAGCCAACAGTCACGATTTCTAAGCATGGAACCACTCTACCTTTTTAGTCAAAGGATCTAGTGATCACCTAAAAGACAAGTACATCAATTTTTCCTTCACCTTCTACTTCAAATTCACAAACTAGCCCACCTCCCATCCCTCCTAAAACTCAAAAGGTTAAAGTACCTTTCTCTGTACCTAGCTCAATTCAGCCATTTGACATAATCGATCATGTCAAAAATAAAAAAATACAAATGTTTGAGTTCAAATATTTGCAGTCCAATCTTGATCAATTGGATAAGTTGATCCAATGTGTTAAGAACCAAACCATCCCTACAAGACAAAAAATTAAAAAGGTAACTCTTGATTCTCCAAAGAACACACCTATTCCAAATAATTTGGTCATTACTCCCCCAGCTACTCCTAGAAAAATAGAACCTTTCTATGTTTCCCTGTTAATTAATGGCCACAAGTTGAGTAACTGTATTATAGACTCAGGCACATTTGATAATGTCATGCCTATTAAAGTAGCTGAGTCTCTTGGTCTCACACTAACCAAGACATTTGGGAGATGTTTCTCCATGGAGAATAAGTAAGTACCATTGTTGGGGCAAATCAAAGATGCCCAATTTGCATTTATAGCCTTTCCAGATAAGATAATCAAGATGACTGTCTTGGTGGCTGACATCCCAGCATCCTATGGCATTTTGCTTGGATGAAATTTTTGCAAGGACGTGAGAGGAGAACTAAGCATGGATCTATCTGAGGCAAGGATCCCTATACAAGGCATAATGAAGAGGTTACTCCCTGAAAAGGAGGCAAAATATGTGGTCACCTAGACATCAGCCCCTAAAGCTCAAATTCTTTTTGAATCCACAGGTATGGGTAACTACTTTCTATCTATAGATGAAGCGCATGAAACACCTACTATAATTCTTAAAAGTGTCAACTCAAAAATTAGTTCAACTAGAACAATAGAAAACTAGTAGGCTGTAATACAGATGAAGAAGAACCCTCCATCTCTGATGAAGGAAAGTCTAAAGAAAAATTAGTATCAGATGAAATATGGATTCTAGAATTTGATGGTAGTTGTTCCTCTACCAGTTTGGGAGCTGGGATTGTGTTGATATCTCCTCAAAGAGATATGTTTACTTCATCTTACAAATTACAATTTATTAACACTAATAATACAGCTGAATACGAATCTCTGCTGCTTGGAATGAAGGCTACTCAAGAAAAAGGCATCAAGTTTCTTCATGCCAAAGGGGATGCTGAATTAGTGGTTTGTCAAGTAAGAAATATTTACCAAACCAAGAATGAAATAATATGCCACTACCGTAACCTAGTTTGGGACCAAATTGAAAGCTTTGATGCTTTCAACATTTTTGTTATACCTAAAGAGTCTAATAATAGAGCTAATGCACTTGTTATTTCAGGAACTCTCTTAGTTCCTCATTCAGATTTTAAAGAAGATAGGTATACTATTAAGCTGGTCTATAGACTAAGTGTTCATGACAATGCTGATTATTGGAAAGTATTCAATGATGATCATCAAATCATTGTCTTCTTGGAATGAAAAGACAATTTTGAACAACTACATTTTGAAGGCAGTGAATATCAGAAGAATGAATTAGCCTTTGAATCTAGTTCAATTATAAATGAAGAGTTCTTACAGTTGAAAGGAAACAAAATTCCCAAAGGCCTGGTTTCTCTTGAGAAGCTGTTTGACAAGCATGATAGATTCATCGAACAACAACAAACAGATTCAAGTTTTTCTCAGGGATTCGATCAAGTAAATTTGACCACTAAAGAAAATCCCAAGATGGTCAACATTAGTAAGTAATGCACCCCTGAAGAAAGATTCAAGTTCACCACTTTGCTCCAACAATACATGGATGTCTTAGCATATTCTTATGAAGACCTGAAGTCTCTCAGACCCAATGAAATCTGCCATGACATTCCTCTCAAGGCTGACTCAATGCCTTACAAGAAAAAATATAGATAGTATAATCTAAAAATATCAGGTACTATTCTATCTGAAATACAAAAAATGTTAAATGATAGAATCATCTTCTCAATCCATCATTCCACATGGATTGCAAACATAGTGCCTGTAAGGAAGAAGAATGGTAAAATTTGCATTTGTGTAGATTTTAGGAATCTAAATCAAGCATCTTTAAAAGATAATTATCCTTTGCCAATTATGGTTCAAGTGCTTCAAATAGTGATAGGTTTAGAGATGTTATCAATGCTAGATGGCTTCTCAAGATATGATCAAGTTGAAGTTGGTGAAGCAGACCAACACAAGACTGCATTCACCACACCTTGGGGTACATTTGCATATAGAAGAATGCCTTTTGGCTTGATAAATGTTGGTGCTACCTTTTAGAGAGCAATGGATCTAGCTTTCAGAGATAAGATTGCATAGTGGTATACTTTGATGACTTGACTGTCTTTTTAAAGCATTGATCTGATCATGTACACCACTTACAACAAGTGCTGGAGCACTACCACCAGAATGGTATTTCCTTGAATCCTAAAAAGTCTATTTTTAGAGTAACAAAAAGAAAACTCCTTGGATACATTGTGTCAAAAGAAGGCATAAAGACTGACTCAAATAGAGTCAAGTCTATTCAAGAGCTTAATTTGCCTACAAGCAAAAATGTTGTTCATTCTTTCTTTGGAAAGGTGAATTTTTTACAGAGATTCATCCCCAAATTTACTGAGAAGACTAAATACATCGTGAACATGATGAAAGGGAAGGCCATATTTAGCTGGACTAAAGAAGGTAAGTCAACATTTCAGGAGATCAAGACTACCATTGCTCACACCTCTACCTTGGTTTTTCCAGATTACAACAAAGATTTCATCATATACAGCTATGCGTCTAAGCATACTCTTTCAATAATTCTTGTTTAAAAAGACAAGGAAGGTATGGAATCTCCTATCTCTTTCATGAGTTTCCCTCTCAAAACCCATGAGATGAAGTATTCAAATGTAGAGAGGCATGCTTATGCATTGGTGAAAGTAGTCAAACAATTTTGCTTCTATATTCTGAATTCACACACTACTGCCTTAGTTCCTGACACTACAGTTAAGTCTATATTAACTTAGTAGGAGTTTGGCATGAAAAGAGGTAATTGGATTGCAAAGATCCAAGAGTTTGATCTAGACATCAAGCCAACAAAGCTGGTTAGGGGTAAAGGCCTATGCCAATTAATTGTTGACAATAAGCTAAAAGACACACACTGTGAAGAAGTTGAAGTGGAAGATACTCCAATAGTCCTTTTTGTCTCCACTACTAATGACTGGTACTCAGGTATCACTCATTTCCTTACTTATGGTGAATATCCTACTCATTTGTATTACAAAGAAAGGAGGACTATCAAGTTGAAAGCTACCAATTTTGTCCTTTGGGACAATGACTTGTACAATAAAAACATAGATGGAGTATTCCTTCACTGTGTAGTCAAAGAAAAATAAATCCATCTTTTGAAGTCTTTCCACAATCTATCCTGTGGAGGACATTTTTCTACTCCTGTGATTTCTCACAAGATTTTGTGAGCCAATTACTGGCCAACTCTTTTCCAAGATGCACATAAGTGGGTGATAAAATGTGAACTCTACCAACAATTTATTAAAAGACCCAAGTTAGCTACTATGCCTCTCAAGCCAGTGATCATAGAAGAACCTTTCCAGCAATGGGGGGTTGATTTTATTGGGACAATAAACCCATCTTCAAGTGCTAGACATGACTATGTCCTTACAGCAACTGACTATTTCACCAAGTGGGTAGAAACAATCCCAACTAAGCATGCTACTTCAAAATTTGTATGCAACTTCCTCAAAGAGAATATCATTTCTAGGTTTGGAGTTCTGATCAAAATTATTACTAACAATGCAACTTGTTTCACCTCCCAGGAGATTACACAATTTTGTTTCCATTATGGAATTATACTCTCTCACTCTTCTAATTATTTTTGACAAGGGAATGGACAAGCTAAATCCAACAATAAGAACCTGGTAACTAGCAGATGACAATCAAAGAACATGGCATGAAGCATTGATTGATGCTCTATGGGTAGACAGAATCACACCAAAGAGGGAAATTGTTATGTCTCCTTTTCAACTTATTTATGGTATCAATGTTGAGATACCAATCACCTTAGAATTGCCAACCTTGAAATTAGCAAAGGCAATTGAAGATCAGACATATGAAAGCTCTCTTGATAAAAGAATCATGTGCTTAACTGAGCTGGAGGAATAGAGAACCATGGTGGTGGATAGAATTGCTACTCATCAAATTCTGGTAAAGAAAATCTTTGACTAGAAGGCCAAAAATCATGATTTCTAGATTGGGGATCAAGTCTTGCTGTGGGACAAAAGGAGAGAACCAAAAGGGATGCATGGAAATTTTGACTCCCTTTGGAGAGGCCCATTTATAATTCATCAGCACATTAGTGAAAATAGCTTTCTATTGAAATATCAAGATGACACACTCTTTTCTCTGCCCCATAATGGGCAGCATTTGAAACACTTCAACTCTTGAAGTATCAGATCATTCCATTTGTACATATGTATATTTGTATAGTTTTAAATTTTGTTTTGCTTTGTTTGTTTCCTTTTTTTATGCCTTTCATTTTTGGGTAGCATGACTCTGTAGCCCAATGGTACACATGAAGACACTGGAGATTCTAGATTCTACTCCCTTCAATTCTTTTTGCAATTGATAAAAGTTCCCCAATTAGAGCCAGTTGTTGTCCCCCAAAAATATCACTCATTTAAAGGGATAACATTTGAAATATTTTGGTCTTATAGACCAAAATTGTCTCTTCCCTTTTCGAAATTTATCCTAGACATTCAAATTCCTCATTTTTCAAGCTTCTCAGAAATCTACGAACTCTACAGGCTTGAATCTATAGACTCTGTAGGCTTGAATCTACAGACTCTGCAAGAAAAGAAAATCTATGGACTCTATAGGCCAAGTTCAATGGGCTTCACAGGTTAAAATCTACATACTCTTTTAAGGTTAGAGAAAACTATGGATTTGGTTTCTATATACTCTATAGGCAAGTTCATTTCTATAGGTTCAAAGGCTTCTGTAGGTGGGTTCAATCAAAAGAATCAATTTCCAACACTTAGTCATTTTCAAGATTCGTTCAGTGCCTTGGTTTAATAAAAAATCTCCATTGGCAAGCATCTAAGCAAAAGAGGCTTGAACTGTTAAACCATTGAACCACTTTGGTTCAAAGGTTCAACGAGTTTAAAGTTTAAAAGGTTCAACGCTTTTAGTTCAAAGGCAGGCTTAATCAAGCTATTCAACACTTTGTTTCACTCAGTTGGTTTATCCACTTTATTTCAATGCTTTGGTTCATCCTTTGGTTCAATCAAATGGTTTGTCAGTCGGTTCAAGGCTTTGTTTGAACCATTTAACTAAAGCTTGGTTCATCGGCTTGGTTCAATGGATTGGTTCAACATTTTGGTTCAATGTTTGGTTCAATCAAATAATTCAATGGCTTAGTTCAACCAAGCGGTTCACTCAGACGGTTCAAAGGAGCGATTCAATGTAAAAGTTTAAAGAGCCTCCTAAAGGACAAGTAACCTTGTAGAGGGCACTTAGTCAATAGAAGTGAACTTCAGAAGGATCATTTTTAAAGAAGGCTACAAAGGTAATTCTTTCAGAATTCAAAAAAGACTGAAGGAATTCAAGAAAGTAGTTACAGGTAGAAAGCCCAAAGAAATTTACAAGAAGACAAATGGAACAATTATGTGGAATTTCTATCTGCTGGAAATTTCCATGGAATTTTTGTCCGTGGGAAAATGCCTATGGGAATTGTCCATGGGAAAAGCCTAGGAAAAAGTCCATGAGAATGTCCACAAAGACTCTAAGGAAAAGGCTACCGAAGGACCCCAAAGCGCAGGTGCCCTTGCAGGGGAATCTTAGCTGCCAAATTGAAGGACACTTCCCTAAAGTTAAAAGGTCATCTTCCCTTTAAGAAGACATGAAACAAGAAATCTAAAGGAAGAAATTGGTGACCTGCCAGAATAAAGAAGCCTGAAGGCCATCTGAAGACCACCTAAAGGGTAGATACCCTTACAGGGGGCTCTTCCTAACCCAAAGTAGATCATTTCTTAAGGCCTGAAAGGGCAGGTTCTTTCTAGGAAAGTGCCAAATAGAAAAGCTAAAGAAGGACCAAGGGGTGATGCGCCTGAAGACGTCAAATTCAAGACAACAAACTAGCCATTGAAAATGTATTGATGGGTGCGTGAACATCAATTTCAAAGCTCATAAAATAGTTGTTGATCCTTATAATCTATAGACTCGAATGAATTCACAAGCTTTAAGGTTAAGACTAGTAGAAAATGATGAAGGAAGGTCAGATCGCTAGGTGGACACTGAAAGTTGCAAACTTTCAATAAGTGTGACTTATTTCCCTACATTAAGAAAAACAAATGGGTAGATGCCCCTTGTTGATCATATTTTGTTATTGGAATAAGAAAGCAAGTGATTTTTTAGACTTTGTATTGTGATATCTTTGTTGTTGAGGAAACTATTCTTATGTCTTTTTCCTTAATACATCTTATGTTCCTTTAATTCAACAAGCAGAATTAGTGATAGCAGTCAGGAAGGTGTCCTGAAGAGTCAACTATGGAGAGACTTTGTGCCCCCATAATTGCCTTTAGTGTGTTTTCTCTTCATTTATGTGTAAAGGACTTTGGGATGACTTTGTGCCCTCATTATCCTTCGTATCTTACTCTTGAGCAATTCAGGTGGAGACTTTGTGCTGCATCTCGATTTGTTTGTTACTACGTCCTTTGCCACATTTTGCATTTACCACCAGGAGTATTCTTGTGGTTTGCTGAATAGTACTTTTGAAAGAAGAGGAGTGATGTCTGTCATTTCCCTTGAGTTTTTCTTTTGATTTTCACACATCATATCGGAAGAAAGAGAGATGGATGGTTTGTCCTACCCTTGAGTATTATTTTCTATTTATATATATCTAGCATATCTATAGGGAATCTCCCCTTGATAAGAGGAGAGATTAGTCCCCTTTTGATGTGGTAAAAAAACTGCACATTTGGATGACCAGTCTTCCTACTTTGGCTGATTAGACCTATTTTGTTTATCAGTACGCTGATTGACAAAATATTCAACTAACAAGTTATATCAAAAGTTTTATGATATATAACATAATGAAGAGATGTTTTGCAACATTTTGTAATATTAAATCAAATAAATGAATCATCATATTTAAACAAGGGATTAATATGTATGAACCAAATATTAAGGCTAAATATATTATAGTAAGAAATTAAACCCTAAATAAATTAGATATAAAACATCTATAACAATAAACCCTATTATAAAAGAGGGTATGAAACCTTAATGTTAATTGGTTAAAAAATAGAGTGTTGCATAAAAAAATTAACTATTTTACACACAATTGTATTTAAATTATGCATGAACATCAAAACTATGGCACTATCCAAATCTAGCTAAATAAAATAAACTCTTCCATATATACATATTTGAAGTGTGTTAAAATAAATAGTGAAACATTCAAAATTTGACAGAGAGGGTCAATAAATTACTAATTTCTGGGTTATTAGTGCATTTTTGGAGGATAATAAGATGATGAAAATTGATCCAAAAAAAAGATGAAAAACCCCAAAAACCATTTTTTTAATAATGAACTTTTATAAAAAGGTTAGAACTAACCACTTGATTCTGATTGTCTCCTAGTCAAAATTGAAAAAACATCACTTTGACCTAATATTCATATCATTTTTTTACCTGGGAACCAACTATGTCCTCCACTTAGTTTCAAGTCCTAAAATGTTTGTGGCTACATCATAAATTGATGGTGAACAAGGTTGTGGCTTCATTTTATAAAATTGATGGGAAAAATGTAATGAATTTATTCTTCTTGTCTCTTGACCTAATCTTATAAAATGTAAAAAAAAGAGTATGTGAAATTTATTTGTCTTGGGAAACCTATTGAAAGTTTTAAA
This sequence comes from Torreya grandis, assembly GCA_037957365.1. Taxonomy (NCBI): domain Eukaryota; kingdom Viridiplantae; phylum Streptophyta; class Pinopsida; order Cupressales; family Taxaceae; genus Torreya; species Torreya grandis. The sequence continues at coordinate 4,847,965 of JARHVA010000467.1, read as the reverse complement.
TCCTGCATGCTTGGAATTAGAGACAATGTAGTTCTAATCCTTTGTGAGTGTAATCTTGAACTATGTGAGAGATATGGTTTCATCTTCTCTCCCTAGATAATATATTTAAATTAAAAGTTTCATTATAGCATTCATTTAGCACAAGATTTATAAGGGAATAATTAAATCAATGTGCATAATCCTTTGATAATATTTTAATACATCTTGATAATAATTGACAATGTGCATGAGAAACTTGGATTGTAATAAATTAGATGAGATGAATTGATAATCATATGACTAATTGTACCTTTGTATATATAGGCTTCTCAAGGTCATGTATACACATGGGTTGAACCTAATTAATAGTTAAATGATGAATTCAAGGCACAAAGGACCCATAAGTCCAAGGGATAACATGATGGGTTAATTAGGACTTAAGAAAATACCTCAAAATAGAGTTTTAGACACTCTAAGAGATTCAATGTTGTTTCAGACATTGAAATTAAATCAATAAAATCTTTAAAATATTGGTCCTTGACATTTTTAGCTTTCTTGACTAACTCATCTTTCCAATAATAATTTATCTATATGAGATATTCCTATGTATTGTAATTTCTATGAACATATTCTAGAATTCTCTAATTTATATATAAACACCCCAATAATAATTTATCTATATGAGAGCCTCTTAAGTATTGTAATTTCTATGAACATATTCTATATTTCCATAATTTATCTATAAAAATACCTAATATATAGAAACATCACCACTAATTTATTTTCATAAGCCTCTAAAGTGTGCACTCGTAAGATAAGGGCACATTGTGTATCTTTCCACTAGTGTGGACTTGTCCCCCACACTCTAATGGCTAGTTTTTCAAAACAACATGCTTCCTAGTGGCTCTCCTACATAATCCATAAGGTTGGTTATCATAAATAATTCAAATATGATCCTATAATATAATATCAAATGTCTCACTTCAAACCCCCAGTTACTCTCTAACACTCTTTGAAAATCAATTATCTATTCATAAAAGATTATTACTACAATTTTAATACAATAATATTAGTCATGGCCAAATTATATTATTTTATTATAGGTTCAAGGCCATTCTTTGTCAAGAATTCTAATTTTATAGTTAAATTAATTTCACTTGTATTACATTCCCCATAAGGATAAATACACCATCTTGAGGCCCACATAGACTATGTAGATAAAACTCAGTCAATAAGGAGTTTTCTAAGGATAGCTTGGCCATATTCCACTTCTCCAAAAAAAATTCACCTTTGCATTTGATCTTATTTTTTCTTTGTGTAGGCTAGGGTTTTGTTTCTTGTAGGTTATCCATGTGTGAATTAGAGATCACATAGAAATAATTGACCTATAAACATTGTTGAATAGCCTCAAACTTTTATATCCAATGATAGTCAACATAGATAGAATATTAATAGAGTAAAACATTACACTATGACCCTATCAGGATACTACACACTTATCCCAATATATAGTGAAGTAACAAAATTATTTAACACTATGTTTTTAGGTCTTTTAAGTAGTTTTATAGAGTAATAGTCATCTTGTAAAGACACATCTCTAACCCTAACCCTAATTTATAAATTTATCAATTTACACCTTCTATAAATTTTGTTTATCATTGTATTTTATATTATGTTGACTTATTTATCTTTTTTATATTAGATTTAAAGTTTAAAATCTTCTAGAGATAATTTTCATACATAATTAATTATGAGGGTAAACATTTTGGTGAACCCTCTTTTAGAATAGAGAAATTACTTGCACTTTTTATTGATTTTTGGCTTAGGTTTTAAATATTTCTTCTTTAAAGTCATGACACTAAAATAATTGAGTTCTCAATGTTGGATACTATCTTTATTCACTCTCTTTCAACATTGGAGTAAGTTCAACACTAAATGATCTTGTTTCTAATATATACCGATACATAGACTCTTTTCTTTCGACCTCAACTGGAATTTTGTTGTGGTCTAAATCCATAAATATTTCACCCTTATTTTTAATTTATTATAGATGATTTTTATTATTTTAGATACTATATTCTGATAGTCTATAAACTCCTAGGTACTATCATTTTGGGCTACATAGTGTCCTATTTACAATCTTAGTATATTATTTACATACATTATGACATGAGGATCTTAGTCTAGTACTCATAGCCATTTTATAGAACTAGTAACATATTTTAGGATCCCGTTGTTTACACCAACTAAGAAGCTATACCATCCATTTGATTATGTAGTGCACTGGTGAGAGGTTAGCTCTGGGAAGTTACTCTCAACTTACCCTTGAAACTATGCTTATTGGGCTATGGTTATGGTTCTACCTCCATATTTAGTGCTCTAAAATATTAGGATGACACTTTATAATATATGATAAATTATCTTTGAGATCCTACACATCATTAAAACCCCTTAGAGATCACCCCTTCATCCTTAATTTTTTATTTCATTGTCTTCTTATACCATATGTTTGATTGTTTCATTTCCATATTCATTATGGGTGTAGTATTTACACATTTTTCTCATTTTTTACATAGAATAATGTGATTTTTTGAAGCTTATAATGTTTTTTGTACTATGTTATTCATTTTTTTTCATGGAGTCCTTACAAAAAAATCAATGAAATTACTTCTCATATTTCATCTTATCTTCTTAACCCAAAATACTCATTTCCCCTCATCTTGACCTCTAGTTGTCCCCATTATTTTTCTCAAATATTAAATAAATCCATTGTGTTTTGGGCTTAAATATTTTCTCAAATATAATTATATTATGGGATAATGAATAGGTAAGCAAGGTATTGTTAATAATATTTTTGCTTTTCAAAATTTACATAGAGTGGACCTTGTTTATATAGAAGAGTTACCCTCTTATGAGCAAGGCCGTGATATACAACCTCATAAGATCATATCCTTTGTTCCATCCTTTGATGCCATAAAATACAAGTTAATTCTTATCTCCATTATATGTGAAATATTTTGTGACCTACACTTTGTATCTCATTTTAATCTTCCCTAAAAACCTATTTTAAACATTCCTTAATCTCTTATCCAACCTTTAAGGCCAAGCTTCCCAACCCGAAAAATGATCTCAATGAGAAATTTTATTATGCACCAATCAAGATTTATATTCTAGAATTATTTTAAAAGTAACCTAATTATAAATAAATTTTATATGTTATATTTTGATATGTTATTTTTCTTATAGACACATCATCATATGCATTTGTTTCTATTATGAACTTAGTTATGGAATTTGATAGTGTTATTTATTTTTCCTCTAAATAAACTATCAAGTTTCCATGAAATCCTAATTACAAGGTCAATAATAATGAGGAAAAAGTTATATTAAATGTTATATCTCAAATAAAATAATAGTTACAATTACAAGCTCCACCAAAAAGGTAATTTTCAAGGTCACATTCACCTTTTCATGTGTCATTGTAAAATATTATATGGTGTAATATTAGTACACTTCCTCTACTAATTTGAATTGGATATATCTAGACCTCAATATAGAAGATTTGATGTAAATTAATTTTTTGATTTTATGTAAAATATTATTTAATTATTGTTATCAAGCACATGTGTCTTTGATATGTTATTGGGAAGGCCTTGGTTACAAATAACTAGAGCAATCACTTCTACAATTAATAAATTTATATAGTATATTCATGTTAATCAAGTGGTTAAAAGTTTAATTTTTCAATATGAATATCCATTTTCACCTATGGTATCTCCTCTTATTCCCGAATAGTTGGTTGGTACAATTATTGAGCAAATTGGTAATGAGCTAGTTTACACTACTATTCAGGATAATGATTCATATTCAAAATGACATACTCCAAAATAAATTTTTAAATTTATACATGAGCATGAGCATGTTTCATTTTTTTCACCTACTAATGAGAATGATGATATTTCATTTTTTTCCATTTACTATTGAGAATAGCATGATTGCACATGAGCATGATCATTTGGCATAGGAAAGGATGATATCAATTCCTACATAGGTACATGTTATTTAAAAGTATCATACACACATGCAAGTTTTTTCATCACCCCATCTTATGCATAAGTATATAGGTTTGGATAAATTTATGCATAATGATTTATAAGGTCACTTAAAAGCATATGGTTTTTGTTCATTTTCAGATACTTTTACATATGGAATTACTTCTATGGCATAACATATGGCTCCTTATTTTCAAGTATTTGGGTACATCTATGATCATATTATTTATGAGATCATTAGTTTTACATATTAAAGCATGACATATTATTAGCATTCATGGGTCAATTCCCTTGATTATATTCATTAAATAGTCCCTAATTTTACATAGCCTCTTTGATTATTAATTTTTCATTTCTTATTCTTCTACACCTCTTAAAATTCTTCTATCCTTTTGGTTTTCATATTCCATTTGAGGTTCACTTGCTCCCTCTATTTATTCAACCCATTAGAACAACCCAAGGCAAACATATTTCTAAGCTTTCAAATTATACATCTTTCCATGGTAGCCCATACATACTCTAATTTATCAATATGTACTTTCATGCATACATTTACATGATTTTACATTAGTTCACATGGATATGCTTATCATATTTTCAAACACCAATTTTACATTAGGGGAAATATCACATGCTTTTCTCCTCACCATGCTTTGGTTCAACACATTGTTTAGGGTTGTTTGAATCTTCCCCTTCTTATTCTAGTTTTGCAAGCCATGGTATATTTACATTTTAATAGCTTTATATTTCCTGCATGTTTATTTCCTTTAAAATATGCAAAATGTATACACCCTAATTTGGTCAAGAAACTACAAATACTAATTATTTATTTTCTCTTTCACATGAAGGTCTTAGTGATGAATATATCCCTTATTCATTTGGTCATTTAAGGTATTTTGATATTTCTTATGTCTTCTTTTCCATATTTGTTGCACCCCTAGTGATCTTGAGTCATCTCCTCCTAGTAATATGGGCCCTTAACCTATTATACCTAATGTTAACTCTATTTTTAGGCCTCAGGACACTAGTTACCTTATATAGATAGTATCACCATGTGTCTCTAGTGTCCAATGGTCATTTTCTCCTATGTTTTAGGTATTAACCCTCCCTTGAGCCTTCTCTTATGTTTATTATCTCTCTTTTGCATCTTTTTAGCCAATTAATAAGGTTTTAAATTGAAATCAAAGTTCATTCTATATAAAGAGACTCACAAGGAATTTTATAAATAGTACTTACTATCTTGGCACATAATTACATAAAATATATCAATAGTGTATCTCAATACACTACATAATACTTATCTATTACATTTAGACTTACATTATTTATCAAATAAAGTATTAAGTAGATTAATTATAGCATATAATTCATATTTATTATGCATTTTCCCTAAGGGAAAATTACATATGATCTGAGACCCTTAGTATCATGGTTAATGTAGGCAGTGTCTAGGATAACAAGGGTTCTGCTCCAGACAATTGTAATATCCCAAACCTAGTTTTTTAATTTCATTTGCATTTGATCCATTTGTTTTTTCATTTTTTTAAGTATTCATTAGGGTTTTTAAATATATTTAATTGAAATAGTGACATGGAAAAACTTCTAGAAGTCATATAATCACCTAAAATTTCCTCAAACTCTCCCATAACTTTCTGGAAAGTTTCAAATAGTTCCTCCAAGGACAGTAACACCATAATTGGACACTAACACCACATGGTTATATTATCCTCATAAGTTTTATACTCTTTTAAGTCTTATTTAAACTATAGTCATGAATCAAAATATGTTTGACTTATTCTCAATCCTATTTTAGCCTCATGAGTCATAGTAATACTTGTTTTGCTCTAGATAAGTACACTTTCTTTACATCTTTGTTATTTTGGGAAAGGCTTGTAAAATAAATTATTTACTATTTTCATTCCAATTTATTATTATACTTATCCATTTAATATCCTAGGATTTACATGCACTAAGTCCTAAATAGTTAAAACATTTGGTGAACTTGACTTACATCGAATATTGCTTAAAACCCTAGTTTAACCTAGGTTTTACCTTCTTTACTTTTTGTGCACTAAATTAAGGTTAAAAAATTATATTTTATATTTATTTTTTGGTAAAAAAATAACTCATTAAAATAAATCTTATATTAGGGTTTCATTAATTTAATATAATTTGAATTTTTGCCAAACAACCCTCATCAAACCCTAGATCCACACACTAGGTCCATATATATCCAAATACTAGTAATTAGGGTTTCAAGTACAATATTGATTTATTATACACATTGATTTAAATATTTACCATAGTTTTACATATACCTATGTTAAATTAAGTTATACATTTTTTTTAATTATTCATTATTTACATTATCTTCTTTGGCAAGTTTAAAATGGCATCCAAGAATCCTCTTACCCCCCACCTAGTTGATGAGTTTTTGAATTTTTATCATAATTATAATAATGAATGGAATTTTTATAAAGATTACACATTATCACATTATAATTATTTCATTTATAATTATTATGATGACTATTATTATAATAATGGATGTGAGGATTAATATGAGGATGACAATGAAAGTGTTTATAAAGATATACTAGATGCATCTTATTTTATTTCCTCTCCCTCTCCTCATACACCTAAAAATGAAACTAACAATATAATTCCAAAAGATCCTCTTTTTGGTAGTGCTTTGTTCCAATGTGATCCTAGATTTTCAACTACTTTCACTACCTCCTAATTCAAAGTAAATCAATATAAGTACAATACATGAAATTAACGTTTGCATGATTCAAATAACATAGAAAAGATAAATTCATATTATTTACCCTTATCAATAAAATTTTAAAAATAATGTACAAATAATATTACACCTTTTATCAATGTACAAACTAAAGTAGACAAAATTATTTTATCACCTTCTTTTACTTTCCAAATGCAATTATTCTTTGTAAAATATTGACAATGCAAATGTGTCTAACTCTTTTCCTACATGTCATAATATGCCAAATGAAAACATGATTGCTGCTTATTCTACCCTTGAATCCAAGATTGCAAGTAATAATCATTCATGCACTCCACACATAGCTAGTAAAGAGATGCATTACATTACACCCACACATGATGATATCTTTCATAGTAGTAAGAATTTAAAATATTCTCCTACTCCCCCACTTAGTTAGCATATGAATTATACTTCTTATACCCTTACTTATATAATTGAATTAAACTCTAATTTTGATGAACCTTTGAATAATGATGATTACTATGTTTATGGTGAATAATACATTGAGTCTAAACCTTATAGTTATCTCATTAATTCACCTATTTATCATGTCCAAACTAATGTTAGGTCAAATGATATAAAACAAACATGCACTTATTATTATGTTCATAATTTACATAACTTACATTCACATGATAATAAAGTACCTTATATTCCATTAGCATGTGATAATTATTTGAAAATTAACAAAATAAGAGATACCAATGAATCTCCCTCAACCCCACAACTATAGTAAAACCCATTTCTAAACCTAACCAGTATAAGAGTGATATCATATTTCCTCTTAACTAAGTCCAAGTTATCACCTCTCTAAAGGTTACAGAGAGAAAACCAATCCTCCTTCAAAAAGGTTCCTAATGTAGTATACTAATGGCTGAGATAAATAACAAAATTCAAAAATTAAATGAACCCATTGATGATGATAATATACAAAGAAGGAGGTAATCTCCTTGATTCATGTCATGGGTGATTTACAACAACAAGTATACCATCTCACATTGGAGATTAAAGAATACCACTCTTGGGTTGATTCCAATGCTATCCATAGACATCCTATTCCATGTAAAATTTTCACTACAAAGTTGCCACCCAAATTTTAGATACCATTATTACCAAAATTTTATGGTCATGGAGACTCATGCTTACAACTTTAGGATTATTCAAAATTCATGCCACATGTCACCAACAAGTTGAATCTACTATAGTTATTTTCAAAGTCCCTAGAAGGTGAGGCACTAAATTAGTTTCATCACACACTCCCTAGTGGGTCACTACATATATATTATGAGTTAGTAGTTATCTTTATTATGAACTACATATAGAATAAGGGACCTCAAGTCACATTTGAGAGGATGCATTCACTACATCAGAGTGATATAAAACCAATAACTGAGTGCATTATATGATTCAAGTGATGTATGCATTAGTTAATTTACCAACTGATAGATTTAAGATATAATACATCTTTTATAGAGGCCTCTTTTTTCATCTTAAGGAAAAATTATTATATCAAACATATAAATCATTATCAAATCTATGTAATATAGCTACAACATTACAGATAGAGTTGGGACTAGTTTATACACATTCAAAGGCATATTAGATGTAGATTTCCTAGAGCCATATGTATGCAATCATAAATGCATCATGTCCATAAATTAATCCCAGATAAGATGGGATAGAGCACACATACACTTCATATTAGGGAGCATATAATTATAAGTGGGAGCATGACTAATGTGAGGATCTGCTAGACCTGATTAGGGGATCACTTATCACAACACACCATACGAGATAGGGTTCCAAAGCCTATAGTCTGAAAAAATCACATAAAAACCCTAAAAGAGTCCTATGATTTAATATTTCACTAATATAATGACAATAAAAGTAAATATAATCTAGTGTGCACCAAAGCTTGTCACACAAAGTGGAGGTTAAAAATAAAACAAATAAACAACTAAACTAAACATATATAAAAGACCTATAGTCATCTCAATGTATACAAAATCCTAATACATGAAAGAGAATAATAAAAATGCACTATCTATCTACTATTACAAAGGAGTAATAAAGTTAAGAATACTTACCTTTGAAGATGAACTAATCAATCCTCAATCTCACCCTTGTCCAAGGTGCTTTACAAGAGATTGTCATGGTATGCAAGGATAGCTAAGATAAATCAGCTCTAGGATACACAACCTATCCAAGCATCCAAAAGACTTATCCACAAGATGAGATTAGAGATCCAAAGAAAGTATTAAACCATAAATATTTACTCCCCAAGTAGAATGGTCAATAGGTATATGTTCATTCACACTTATTCACTTAATTCTTCATGGTTTTCAAATGGTGGTAAATGACCTTATATATATATAGTGGTAGCTTGCCTTAAAAAAAATTAGGAACATAAACTATGCTAGGTCAACCTAGTTGACCTAGCATGTTTTTAGGGATAATTCTCTAGGTATGTGCTAGTTTAACCAAGAGGTTAACAAACCAAAATAGAATAAAAGTGTTAAAATTGTACTAGGTTGACCTAGTCGACCTAGCACAACTAATAGGTTAAAAGGGTGATAAGGTAAGAAATGAAGGATAAAACATAGTAAATGATGAGAATATATAGGAATAAGAATAATAATCTTGGGTTCAATGGTTTCAGGAGGCTAGAGTGTGGATGGAAAGAGGCAAAAAGAACAATAATCTTATGAAGCACTGATGGTCTACCCACCCCTTTCCTAGTACACCCCTTAAGGCATGCACTCAAAGAGATTGAGACTCAATGAGTTCTTAAAAGATAAAAATGTTAGTAATCAATAAAAGTTAAAAATATTATATGTATATATATGCCCTAGCTGAATCTCATCATGTGTCACGCAAGTGCAACATAGGATGGTACTTCAGAAGAAAACATGATAACACACAACACTGATGCTAAGTATGGTGAAATAAGTAGAAAATAAGATAAATGAAAGAATTATTTTTAAAAACACATAAATTTAACCTACCTTAGTGCCATAGATAAAGAATTAGATTGAAATAAAATGAAGGTGTCCAATGTAGAGTACATTAGGCAAACCTATAGAAGTTAGTGCAAAAAGATAGAGAAAAATTAAAAAAATTGAAATATAGGCATATGATAGTGGAAAATAATCTCTACTTCATCACGATTCTAATGATTTTTATGGTTTTAAAAATGGATGAGAAAAAACAAAGATTGAGGCAAAATAAAAAATCTACCTGAAAATAAATGAAAGAATTGTATTGCTAAAAGTGTTTTTAAATAGGGAAAAAGAGAATTCATTTTGAATTATGAAAGAGAGAAAAGAGAGATATAAGACAAAATAAGGATGGTATGGTGAGGGAATGATTGGCTAGATGAGGAGGACACCCAACAGTGGTAGCAGGCGTACTACAAGTATGCAACTATGGATCTCATACTAGTTTTTGAAATTTGTATTAAATTAAGTGAATTTTTGATTATTTTTTTTAAAGTGTTTATATATGTAAAAATTGAACAAACTTAGATTCTCATGGTATTAAATAGGAAGATGGGAAATGGGCTGGAAGGGTTTAGGAAGAAAATGAGAAAAATGCACATTTTGGGTAAAATGTACTAGGTTAGCACACAAAACATACTAGGTCAACTAGGTTGACCTAGTAGGTAAAATAGGGTAAAATCCATATGGTAAACCTAATAAGTATGGGTATACCTACTGTAATCTACAAGTTGAAAAGCTAAAATAGAATGAGTAACTAGTTTGCAAGGGGCAGAATGAAAAATTAGAACCAAGGAGGGGAAAATAAGAGGGTTAACTTAGAATTTGAAGTCAACTATGACAAAAATAGGGAAATTTTGGTCAAACTAAGTTGACCAAGGAAATAAAATAAGCAAAAAAAGTGTGTAAAAATCTGAAAGAGGGATAGAATGGTTTGAAATGACCAAAGGAGGGCAAGAGAGACCAAACAAGCTAGAAATAGGATAAAATGAACAAGGTAAAAGAAATTAGGCTTGTTTTTAATTAAAATTGTAAAAATGATGTGTAAAGAATGTATTGTGATTATAAATGATATGGAGGAGCTAATAAATCCTTTATTATTTCTTGATTTTAGATATGGCCAAGATTTTTGAGGTTGGTGGACATGTCTTGGTTATCAAATTTGTTAGAGAGATTGATAGATGGAGATCAAGCTAGACTAATAGCCGTAAGTCTAGGAGGTATATCTAAGATATGTAAGATCCCCCTCAACACCAATCTATTATTCATGTTTTTGGGATGTTAGGAATGGTTGACTAACACCTTCATATGGGAGGTGGATGGGGATCACATTAGAGGATGTTCATTCCATCTTTGGGATTCCCATAGTAGGAACATTGATGACTATAGGGATACCAGATAGCTTAGAAGAGAGGAGAGACTTAGCCACATGGGATATAGGCTCAAATATGATATTGAGAGGATGGATATTTATTATGATGACATGTATATATATATCTCATATTTTAGATCTCTAAAAGGTGGTGATAGGCCTTATGATACATTAGGTACTTTGTCACAAGTCAGATGACATGTACCACTATTCATGGTAGCCTTGAGAAGGATGATGATGGAGGAGGGATTATTATACAATATAGGTTCTATCATATGGGTCTAGCTCATACATGACTTATTTGAGATGTTGGTCAGATGTTAAAAGACTATGGGATCAATCATACTACTAATAGCATGGATATATGAGAGATTCCTCATGTATCGATTAGCTGGGTTACCCCATCCAATTGATGATAGGTTACCTCAAGTAAAAATATGGCAAGAGGACAAGGTATCATGGGTCATGCCCCACAATCTATAACTATAATTAGTGAGATGCATGGATATTATGTGGTAGTTTTATGGGTACATAGTAGCTACATGGGTAAGTTGACACATAGTTACACTAGAAATAGAGAGGAGAGAGGTGATTGGACACTATATATGGTGGAAAGAGACACATTAAATGACATGGGTGATAGGACATATGGGCCTACCTCATCTAGTGACACTAATAATGATGCTTGATTAGTGGGTTCAGCATGTGAAGGAGCCACAAGGGAAGAGGGGACTCAGACCACTGATAATGAGGTTAACACTGAGGTCATGTATGGAGTGACCATGGACTGATCAAGCATGAGAAGTGGTATAGGAGGAGGTGAAGGAGGTAGAGATATAAGATATATCACTACTAGCCCCATAATGAGATGAGTAGTGGCCACTGAGGACATGATACTGATAGAGATAGGAGAGAGTAGAGACTATAAACATCCCAGATGATCCCATAGATGCACTAGAGAAGATGTTAAAGAGACCACTTATATGAATTTTGAGATGGACACAAGCCATGATATATAGGTTTGAGTTGAGGATGTGATCAATTGAGGAGGTATTAGGAGGCCACATAGATGGGGAGAGTATGCTATGTGATTATGCAGATGATGATATCATAGGAGCTGAGACACATATAAGTATGAAAATGGTTGAATTATTTATTAAGTTTTTATTTTTTAGTAGAGATATATAGATAGATATTATGAGATATGATAATGATCTAATATCCATTTGGTGTGATTTTATAGGCATACCTAAGGATGAGGAATAAATATGGGGGTCCCTAGTGAGGGGAATACTCCATGACATCTTAAATGAGACTTTGCATCCATATGACCCCATGACATTGGAGGATCCAAGTTTACCATCTAACCCAACTCAAGTGAGCTAGTTTAAATTAGCTAGTGAGGTAGCGTGGTAGATACAAGTGTAAAGAGAGAGAGGGTGCAACCAATAGTAGAGATGGTTTAGGTGAGAGACAAGACTAGTAGACCTTGATAGATGAAATATTTACACATATAGAGATAGTGACACAGATGATGCAACCATATACAATGATGCAAACTTAGTTGACTCAAGCATATATGGCAACCTAGGCTGAGTTGGTGTAGGCACAAGTACAGATAACACACCTATAGGGATAGGTTGAGGGATTGAGATCTTAGACTACCTCATTACATCATACCATATGAAGGAGTCAGACTGAGGCCTCAATAGGCAACGTGGCTAGGCCATGAGATATATAGGGTGGAGCTCAACCCTAATGCTAAGGCTTTGTATATGGTTGTATATGTTGTATCAAAATCATGGCATATATATATGATGTATTATTTTGTCTTATTGGCATTTGTTGTGTATGTTATCTTTATGATAGCTGTGTTTGTTCATTATGGTTGAGTTTATAGATTCTTTAGATATATTATTTTCTAGCACATGTATTTAGCTTTGTTGTATATGTTATAGGAAATATATGTGGTGTGGTTTCTTTTATAGCATTATGGAGTACACATGAATGGTTAAAAATAAATGGGCAAAAAAGACTTGGAAAAATATAATCAATTAAAGAAATGTACTACACACTAGTTCAAGTTGGGAAATGTGTAATAACAAAAAATAACTAAGTATAAAAATCCAATAAAATGGCAAACAAGATGGTAAAAGGGGATTTGTTTTTAGACCAATGTAAAAGATTTTAAACCAAATTAAAACAAGTAAAATCATACTAAATATCATGTTGGGAAGTATGAAAAAAAATGTAATAAAATGGAAGGTATGTAAAAGGGCACAAATGGTAATAAAAACAAATCAATAATTAAGTCAATCAATTATACTATTTGATGATGGGAAGTAGAAAAGAAAAACAAAATTTTCAAAAAATTGGTCTTAAATTTATCATACAAAATTCAAGATAAGAAGTATGATAAATTCAATAAATGGTTGTAATCTTACATGCACTCAAAAAATAAGAAAATAAAAGGCAAAAAAAATGAATTAAGCATAAAACATACTAAATATCAAGATGGGAATTATGCCAATGACATATAACCTCATAATCAATTGAATATTATCTCTTATTTGACACATGAAATTTGAATGGTGACTTGTTAATTGAAAATTTTTGTGAGGAGGGTTGTGTCTTATCCATGATCTTACACTTCAACTCATAAAATAAAAACCCAAGGGGATGCCAAAACAACACTAAAAAGTAGAAGGATAAGGGATGTTAAATCAAGGATGTGGGTAATAGGATAGAAAAGGTGGTAATTTGTGAGGAATTTTGGGTCCTATCCATGGTCTTATAAATCAACTCATAAATGATATCCCATGGGGAGAGATTAGTAAGTGAAAAAATATTTCCCAAGAGGAAATATGAAGGAAAAGGAATGAAAAAGGGAGTGTAATAAGCAATACTAAGGCATCTTATGAGAATACCTTAGGAGGAAAGAGGCATAGTAAGGACATGAAAAGACACTAAGGGACTAGTGGTCATCTATGTATAAAGGGAACCTATTTTATATAGACAAAAATCTTTGTAGGCAAATAGGTGTGCTACTAAGATCAACTCATGATGGTAGATTGATACAAGGAAAAGTAAAATGGACTTACCTTCCCACGACATGTTGCTCGCTCCTTAGGACCCCTTATAGAGCCATCAATATACTACAAAGATTGGGTACTTATGTGAGAAACTAGGTAGCACTAAAAAAATTATTATCCTCTTTTAATCTATATCCTACCACACCCCAAATGACCTTAGATATAATGTGAGGCTAACTATGGAGTTTGAGATTCTACTATAAGGACATGTTATTTGAATCACATCTTTTAGTGTGATTAGACTTTTAAGAATATTTAATATTTTTACCTTTTGATATCATTACCTTTTGTTTAAATGATTTATATTTTAACTTTATTTTGAAGAATTTTTTAGAATCCTCTTCCATATGGATTTGGAATGACCAATCATGAGAGAGATAGTGATACACACAAATAATTTTTAAGCTAAGTATAAAGAAATCTAAGTGACATAATACAAAAGACTAACTAGATCACTTAGGCTTGACAGTGAACTAAGAATGTGATCTCAAGTCTCAATCATGTATATGCTTAGTTTGTGGAAAAAGGAAGAAGTAAAAAAGGATATCCAAAGGAGGATTGGTGAAAGGAAATAGTAATGAGAAATACTATTTTCTAATTGATCACATGATAATAGGAGATAGTAATCAAAGGGAAGAGGGTAGATATAATGAAGTCACCATGATAACTATCTATGAAAAATAAAGATAAGAAAACAAACAATCATGAAGATATAAGGGAAGAGTTTTGTGAAAAACTCTGAAGGAAAAGAAAGCAATGATAAGAAAAAGACAAATATATGTGAAATGTAAAATAATAACATAAGCTAACTATAGTACAATAAGAAGGAGAAACATGATATAAGATTAAATAGAATTTTACATAGTGTCAAATGATATAATAAATATGGAAATAATATTGGATCACACATCCAATCCAAATATAAATAAGGATGCACCATGCATGTTCTCATAAATACTAGTAAATATATCCATACACATTATCCAATACATTGGATAAGTCTCTATGAAGTTGAATGCATAATGATGCTAAGGTATCATTAATATTTAGTGGAGATAGGGTAAATAATTCTCTTCTGATCTCTTTAACTAAAAAAGTAATAATAATCAAAGGATCATGTTGAGGAGGAAAATTAGGCAAAGACTAGTCAAGAGAATGCATAGAACTAGGATCTATGGGAGAAGAAGGAATCACAAGTGGAGAAGGATCCATAGGTGAGGGAGGATTAAAAATTTAATTAATCATGGGTAGATGCATAAAAGGTGGTGAAGGGGCCATAAGAGGTGATGGAACCACTGGAGGTGGTGCCATGGGAGAAGGAGGAACCTTCTTGTGGGAATGACCTATGAGAGGAATGGTAGAAGGTCTAGGGATGGATTCAAGGTGATCTATAAGATGTTGAATAATGTAAAAATGATAAGTATAATTCATGAAACATAGGATCCATAGATAATATACCTCACCATACTTGGTTAGATATTCAAGAAGCACCTTCGGGGGAGGCATGTCTTTATCTAATGATGGGGAAGAAAGATGCAAGGTATCGAGATATTGTCACAACTTATGTCAATGGGTGGAAGAGTGATTATCTATCACATGGAAACAATAGATGCACTTGTGATTGGTTTTAGGAGCACTCATGGAAGGAGGTGAAATAGTAATGGAAGTAGCTAAAGAGGACTCATCAGCCCTTTTGGTGGGCAAAGAATCCATCTTAGGTAGTGGAAACAAACCATCATCAAGGGAGGGTGATGATGAGGAAGGAATGAAACTAGGCTCAATATGAGGAGCACTAATAAGAGAAGAAATAATAGGCTCAATAATAGTAGTATAGGAAATAGGCTCAACTAGAGTGGAAAAAGGAATAACCTTAACTACAACTAGCCTTACTGAAGGAGGGGCAAGATTAATAAAAGGTCTAAAGAAGACCACCCTAGGTGTGGTAAAGTGATAAGATCTAGTCATAGCATGATCCAAGAGTATGGTGCTCATTGTATCCTTATAAATTGGAGGTATTGATGTCATCTCTACCCTATGATAAAGAGGAAAAATACAAGAGTTAGGAACTATAAATGAAAGAGAATGATGAGATGTATGAAAAGACTCAAGTAAAGAAGAGTGGTAACAAGTAATCTTGACATCATGGACCTAGACAAGGTTTCCTAAAAGAGGATCATATAAAGAATAACCATGATCATAATCTAGAGTATGAAGATCGATGACACAGGTTAGGATGACCTTGTCATCAAAGGAAGCTTGGTGAATAGAGTTCTTAGTCTTGGTTAAGACTAAATAAATGTCATAACAAGGAGTTTTGTGAGAATGAGGCTATAAGGAAGAAAGAAGATGTGAGATGAGATGAGGTAAGGCATAATTTTCTATCTTTAAGTTAATCTCATTAGGCTCATCATCATCAGAATCTAAAAGGTTGGGAGGAATTTTACCAATGAGTTTAGGATGCCCATTATAACCTTTGGTTGAGTTGATAGGAAAGTTAAAATGCTATGACTCATATAATGGAACACTAGGCAAAGGTTAAAGAGTAGGAATATTTAAGAAACCATGATCCTATAATTTTTTGAAATTCTAAGGGTTAGTGTCTCCTTGAATCTTGTAAATGGATCCATTGTGAGGAAATTTTATGCATTATCAAGCATAAGATGCAACATCTTGCATATGATGAGTCCACAGCCTACCAAGAAAAATGTTATATGAAAGGGGAAAGTGGAAGATCATCACATTCACATGAATGGTAATAGGTGGGATAGTAATGGGAAACCACACACACCCTAAGGGAGGCATTTTCCTTCTATCATATCCTTGGCATATGTTATGTGTAGACTTAAGATTGAATTCATAATACCCAAGATCCTTAATGAAATCAATGGAGGTGACACAAGTGCCAAACCTTCATCAATAAAGGCTTGATTAACTTGTATATCACCTATTTGGATGATAATAAATAATGTAATATCATTTGCATGAAGCAAAATCTCATCCAAAATCATAGATGTGATAGGAAATTGTAAATAAAGAGAAGTGTCTATAGTTTTATCAATGTTAATGGACATCTCTTCACATTGTTATAAGACATTATCCTTAGATCCAAATAAAGTAGCTTCTTGTCCTACTAGAGGAGGGTGAGGGATATTTATCTAGAATAATATTTGAATAAGGCAATTTCTATGACAAGGAAATGTCCTCATGAGTTCAACAAAAGGGATTTGGGATGGAAGATTAGTAAGTTTTGCAATGGGATCCCACTCATCATAACCCATAAGGATATTATTAGATATAGGTGTGTAATGATTAAGAAGGTCTATATAAGGTGGATCTGAAGAGCATTGAAACTTATGTTGATAATAATGAAGGTTAAAAATAAGGTTGTAAATTGTTTTTTGAGGAAGAAGTAGTTGGTTTAGATTGATCTTGAAGTTTGGAAGAAGTGTTAGTAGAAATTGGATTGTCATTAGTATTAAAAGATGGTGTGAGAGAAGTTAAAATAATATGAGATGTGTCATCCAAGGGAAAATCATAAATTAGATCATCAAAATAGATAATATCTTCTTTCCCTAACTCATTTAAACGAGTTGGATAATAATCTTGGATAACATGATATGTCTTATAGGAAGGAGGAGTCTAGATAGGTTTTAAATCAATGAAAGCCACCACTCTTCACATATTGGTCATGCTAACCACATTCTCTTAAAAATTTATTTCAACAAGAGTTTATATTTTATTGGTGGAAGAAGTGGGATTATCTTGAGTTTTTTGGATTGGTTGATGATTAGGAAAGGGGTCTTTATAGATAGCTAAATGAGAATTTGCTTGATTTTTGACATATGATTTATATTCTTTGAAAGAAATCTCATAGGCTTGTTGATGCTTATGAATAATGGAGTCATGATAAAAAATTGGACCAAAGAGAAATTCTATGGCTAAATTACAAATCTATCTATAAGTCTCGTGAGAGTGACCCCAGCTAGCATGAAACCAACAAAATATATTGGGTTCATACCATGATTTCATAGGTCAATTAGGTTCAATCTCTCTCGAGAGAGGCCTAGGTAGATGTTTTAGAAATTTGGTTGAGGATAAAGAATTATGTACATTAATGTTACTTTTTGAGAAACGAGGATTGGTTTATTATTGAGAAGGAGTTGATTTTGAAGAAGGGGTAGGAATGACAACTTAAACATTATGAATGGTGTCATATGAATCGATAACACCATCATTGGTAATATTTTAGTTTTTTTTCTTTACTAATAGATGAAGGTCCATCAAAGGTTAGGGAAAATCAAAATGATGCATGAGGAAATCTTATCTTTTAGCTTAATCGATGGCTTCCTGCAAGGTATGTGGAGAAAGGCTAGGGACTCTATATTATAATTGAAGAAATAAAGCATTTGTAAAGAGATTGTCATCTACCATATTATGATCACAATTATTTTATAAAGTTTTCCATTGCTTAACAAAGGCTTGGGCAATTTCATTTTCATTTGGTTTCTAATTGATGAAATAGGTCAAAGTATTCTCAAGAAGATCACTAGTTTGAAATTATTGCACTAAAGCATTTACTAAGTCCTCAAAACTAGTGATAGAATGTGTTCTAAGTTGATTTTACCAATCCAAGGCATCACCTATGAAGGTTTTACCTAATATTTTGGTAGCATCAAAGGTTTTTAATTTGACCCAATCATTGTAAATATTTCTAAATGTCTTGAGATGAAGGGTAGGATTGGTTGATACATTGTAATAAATTGTAGGTATTATACCTCCAATGTCAATGTTAGCAATTTGAGTGGTAAGAGGTTTATTTTGTAAATGTTTGATGACTTTGTTGACTAATGGATGTTGAGGGATGAGATTACTTTGAGAATATTAAAGAGGAGGAGGAGGAATACTTTGGTTATTTGTGCCCCAAGCCATTGGTTGAGGATTGGATTGAAGTTTAATAAGGTGGTTTTGAATTTGCATCATTTGATTCATATTATGAGCTTAGAATGTGTTCATTTGATTGAGAGTTTGCAAAAATAGTTGATGATTTTGATTAGTGTTATTAGAAGAATTAGTATTGATGTTTATGTTGGTATTAGTAGTTTGGGTAACACTATTAGTGTTGATATGAGCTTGAGAAGAATTATGAGAATTTGAGGCACTAGTGGCAAAATTTTATTGTAAAGAAAAAGATGGACTAGTAAATGGTTGACAAGAAGAAGCACTAGGAGAATGAGTACCTTGGGTAGAAAATGATGAACTAGTGGAAGTATTAAGGATAGTGGATATTATGAGAGGCCCACTAGATGTAGAACCTACCATGTTAGTTGAGATACTAGGCATGGAGGTGGAAAAAGTTAAATAAGAAGATGTCATAGTATAAGGAGTCAAAATTGAAGGAAGAGGTTGAGAAGAAAATAAATCATTACCCCCAAATCTAGTTGAGAAATTGGGAGTAGGATAATGAGGTTCTTCAACTTTATGCCTAATCATGAGGTTATAGATGGTGGAAGGATCCATCCCTTTATGTTGAGGGAATTATGTGATAAAGAAAAGCATCTCAGGAGTATACTCTAACTCAAGTTGATCCTCTAAGAGAAGAGGAGGGTTTTGTTGTAAAGAAGTATGAGGAGTGGTCCCATAGTCCATCATGCAAGTTACAATATGAACATTACTAGCATTTACGAAAGGAGCCCTACTTTGTTTATGAGAGACCCTATTAGGATTGGTAAATTCCATCATGTCTATTGATTAAAATTTAGAGTTATCACCAAACATAAATTATATGATAAAATAAAAATAGACAAGATGAGAAAGCAATGGATCAACAAATGATTGACAATAGTACTAGCTTGACCTGGTAGACCTAGTGCAAAAGAGGGACTAGAAAACTTTATTGGGTCCACAGTATCAACCCAATTCAGTAAATAGTGACTAGTAACAAAATTTAAAGGTGTTATAAATAGCACTAGGTCAATCGGGTTGACCTAACATAGTTTATAGGGGCTAAAAAAGATACTAGGTTGTTAGAGTCAACCTAGCACAACAAATAAGGAAGAAAAGAAAGATGATAACAAGCTATGAATTGAAATAAAAAAATTGCAAGTAATGTAAGAATGTAGTAAGTACTGAAAGGGAAATAAATAGTTACTTAAATTGATGTTGGCTAATCCAATTGATGCACACAAAGCAAAATCTTGCACTAAATTTGGCTAATGCAATATTTTTACACACACAATTGATTGAAGAGCAAGTAAACAACTTGAAAGTAAAGCTAGCTACTTGGTCAACCTATAATTTTGATTAGATTATTAAGAATGATATTAAGTGTAAAAGGGAGATTGTCTATAAGTAAGGTACTAGATAGCAATCTAAGTATAGTTTTAGGTAATTTTAGGATGAAAAGGATTGTAGTGGTAATGATACATGATTGGTTTTAGGATTTGTCCCCTCACTTCACACACTATGGTGATAAGGGTGTCGAGTGATTAGCTAAAATATACCATTAACCATACTTTATACTTGACCAAAACATCAAGTTGGCTTTCCCCTTGGTGATGAAATCTAAGTAGGTTGACTTAAGTAGTCAAATATGTAAATTCTTGTTGATGTTTATGTGGTTTGGCCATATGTGCAAAAGAATAGAAATAGTGTAACTAAACAATTAATTGAAAACCACCTAATTAGACTATGTGAGCTATTCTAAGTATGCAAGCAACTAAAAAGAGAGTTGTGATTAAGAATATGTTAATTAAAAATTTGAAACAAGGTATAGTTGAGAAAATATATGGACAATCATACATAATAGGGTCGATAAGGTCAAACCATATTATGGAATTAAAGTCTAAAAATGAAGTAGGTTGATCAGGTCGACCTAGTTATTTTAGAACACACAACTAGGTCCATAGGGTCAACCTAGTTGATTATTTAGGGGTATTTTTAAAGACTACAAACTATGTAAAGAAAGTATAAAAATAGAAAGATACAGAGAAGTGGAAACTCACTTGAGTGGTTTAGAGATGAAAATAGAGAAGATTTTTGATCAAGAACCTTGGAGAAAACTACCAAAAACCTACTAACTAGGTCGAGTTGGTTGACCAAGCAATATAATTACCTATTAAAAAGTATTGAAAATGCACTTAGTTGACTTGGTCAACCTATTTGACTGAATAAGAAGTCTAAAAATTGGTGAAAATTACATTGGGTCAAGTTAGTTGATCTAATTATCTAAATAGAATTTTGTAAGTTCTGAAACTTGTACTAGGTTGAGCTAGTCGAGCCAATTACCTGTTCTTAAAAACATGTGTACAAAGATAAATAAATTGGGTCAATAGGGTCAATCTAGCATAATAAAGATATGATAAAAATAAAAATGAATAGAAATTAAATAAGTGAAATAAATCCTACAAGGGTTTGTTTCATGTCAGATTCACCAAAATTTATGCAATTAGAAGTGCATCATGTCCATAAATCAGTCCTGAATCAGGTGGGATAGAACACACCTACATGTTTGATTGGGGAGCATATAATTGTTACGTGAGAGTATGACCAATGTGAGGATCTACTAGAACTAATTAGGGAATCACTTGTCACAACACACCATGTGAGATAGGGTTCCAAAGGCTATAGTCTAACACAATCACATAACAACCCTAAAAGAGTCCTATGATTTAATATTTCACTAATCTAATGACAAGAAAAGTAAATCTAATCTAGTGCACACCAAAGCTTGTGGAAAAAATGGGGGTTACAAATAAAACAACTAAACTAAACATGTATGGAAGACATATACTCACATCAATGTATATATAATCCTAATACATGAAAGAGAATAATACAAATGCACTAGTTATCTACTCTTACAAAGGAGGAATAAACTTATGAATACTTACATTTGAAGATGAACCCATCAAGGCTCAATCTCCCCCTTGGCCAAGGTGATTTGTAAGATATTGTCATGGTATGTAAAGATAACTAAGATAAATCAACTCTAAGCTACACAACCTATCCAAGCATCCAAAATACTTATCCACAAGATGATATCAAAGATCCAAAGAAAGTATTAATCCCTAAATCTTTATTACCCAAGAATAATGTTCAATAGGTAGATGTTCATTTTCACTTATTCACTTAATTCTTCTCTCTTTTCAAATGGTGGTAAATTACCTTATATATAGTGGTAACTTTCCATCAAAATTTTTGGTAATGTCAGTTGTGTTAGGTCAACCCAATCGACCTATCACATTTTCAAGGCTAACTCTCTAGGTATGTGCTAGGTTAGCCAAGAGGCCAACAAACCAAAAGAGAGAAAAAGTCCCAAAACTTTAACAGGTTGACTCGGTCAACTTAGCACAACTGATAGGCCTAAAGGGTGCTAAGACAAGAAATGAAGGATAAAATATAGTAAATGATGGGAATAGATAAGACTAAGAAGAATAAGCTTGGGTTTAATGGTTTTATGAGGCTAAAGTGTGGATGGCAAGAGGTAAAAGGAATGACAATATTATAAATCATCGATGGTATACCCACCCCTTTCCTAGTGCACCCTTAAAGCATGAACTTATAGAGATTGAGACTTGATAAGTTCCTTCAAGATACAAAGTGTCAGTAATAAATAAAAGTTAAAAATATTATGTTTATACACCATAGTCATTTAACATGGTACAATAACCTAGTCCACTTTTGATTAAAAAACAAATGGAACATAAATAAACAATAAAGATACTCAATAAGGGAAAAGAGCTACTTCACAGATCACCTCCTATAGTGAGTATAGTATAGGACACACATAAAGGGGTTATATAGTTTTCATACATAGATATGCCTCATGATATCTTATTTACATTATTAGATCAGGAGATGATTTCACTTCCTTATAATCATCACCATATAACACATTGTCTACACAAGATATAAAATAACCCACATTGTAATTTTCATAAGATAAATGGATATTCAAAAAATAATTATTATACACTCAGAGATCATATTGACCAGTATACCGATAGAGGCATTATAACATTCACACAATAGAAACCAAGATCTTAGTCTCCATAATCTCCTAGATCACACTCATCTATAATCAAGTTATCCCAAGACATTACCTTTAAGGAGCCATTCGTTACCCATCATATGAGCCATGTGCTTTCTAGGACACCTATTTATGAGAGATCTCATACACCATGGATTTAGTAGAGATGGAAGCTAGTTCATAGAGATTAGAGCATGGTATTAGCTCACCCACTAATTAAAATATTTGGAAACATTCAAAAATATCATAGCATAGTCTCAATTCACACATCGATTAATATATTTAGCAACAATCATAGAGATTAGAGCATATTATTAGTTTACACACTGATTAAGATATTTGGCAATAATCATATAGATCATAACATAGTCTCAATTCACACATCAATTAAGATATTTGAAAATAATCATAGAGATTAGAGCATATTTTTAATTAAACTAATGATGAAGATGTTTTCTATAAATCATGGAGTTCATATCACATTTTTAGTAAGATAACCAATCAAGCTCTTTGCTACAAAGTCTACACACCTAGCTAATAGTAGTGTACCACATGTAGTATCTGCTCTAGATTCTACTTCTAAAATGACATAGCATGATCAATATGGCCATTTATTCACCATTCCATCTGATTTTAGATAGTACATACTATAGTAACATGATCCACATGCAAGTATCCTATGAGACTTTTATAACACCCATACTAATAACTAAAATTCCTAGTACACTATACATTGTTATTTAAACATTAATAAATAGATAAACAATTTGTTACCATTATTTAAACACATTAAAAATAATCAAACACATGTAAAAATGCACAATGTAACAAATCAAGATACCAGTATACATAATGCCATCATATATGATATATATATATATATATATATATATATATATATATAACTCAGAACATAGTTTCAATGTAGATGTTATAAATTAATCAATAATTCAAACTTGGCCACTAGGACCAATCCCCTCACTCTCACTCTTGGATACATATATACTAGAACTAGAGGCCCCACTATCCTTCCATGACCTTAATCAAGGCCTAAATTTACCCTCTTTCTCTCCTGTAACACACCCAACTTGACCAAACACTCTATATGCTCTCATTGTATATGTATATAGTCATCCACTATCTAGATAGTTAACCCATCTAGAGCATCAGGTGTGGGCATAGTACATCTCCATAACTCCACACGTGCCTAAAATTTGTTATCAGTTACTCACCTATATGCCACAATATCTATGGCTACTCGATCAAACAAATGAGCATGGACACAACCAAAATCCATGGACATCTCCACCAATAAATCATCCATGACATCATTAGGGATATATCATGTTAGTACTTAGAGTGTAGAGTCAATGTTAGTCTCCCAATACTCATCATCACTTAAACCTACGTATACCAACACAATGCATCAAATACATACCTATATAAATACATAACAAATTAAGAATATACACAAACATATAATAACAACCTACCATCAACAACCCTAAGGGGCTTAACATTTAGCACATCCTCTATGATGGTCCCACCTCTTGGAAATAGATGTGCCCATCTATGCTCCCTCTATTAGGATACATAGGCATCAATATTATTATATTCAAAACACCTCACCCTATATTTTTCTCTAAAAAGTGAGGACCCTCTTTATTTTTTGGAATAGTGAAAATCCTATTTAGGTATCTATGTGTTTTAAGAACTATGATGGTCATTATTATCTATATAAATTTGGTGCTTTTAATGTTGAATCATGTTTTGGTATACTTTTTTCATTCAGAAGCACCTATTCAAACTAACCTATTCATGAAAAATATAGAAAGAATGGCTTTGCATGAAATAAATTTAGATTAATTTGTTTTAGAAAGATTCTCTTTCACAATTTTAGTCTTTGGTGACTTTATTTATGAAGCTTCCATTTAGAAACTTTGTTTCAGAAAGATACTCTTAGAAAATATTCTCATTGGCAACATTCACTTCCAAAGGATTTCATCAAAAAGTTTACTTTGGCAATTTTGGTTTTTGATAACTTTGTTTCAATAATTCTTTTTTTGGTAACTTTGTTTTGGTAACCTTGTTTCAGAAAGCTTCTGGATGGAAGCCTTTATTTGTAAAGTCTTTAGAGCTTATTCATCTATGACTTTTATATCAAAGATTCTCCTCAGCAACATTCATTTTTAAGGGATTTCATTGGAAGGTTTGTTTCAAAAAGATTCTATTTAGAAATTTTCTCACTAGAGGATTTGTATCAACAACTTTAATTTTGGGGAGATTCACTTCAAAAACATCATTTTAAGGACTTAGTTATTAGAATCTTTATTTTGGAAAGTTTCATTTAGAAGATTTTCATGAGACTAATTTCACCCAAACTAACTCTTTTGAAGAGTAATTAGTCATTGGTGACTTTATTTCAAAAACTTTGTTTTGAAAACTTTGGAATAAAATATTTTATAGCAAATATTTCTAAAGGACATTCTATGCTTCAGAATATTTTGTCCCAAAGTTAAAGTTTACTTATATTGACTGGATTACATAATGACAAATGGAAGAAAGGAAATGTTACACCATGGCACCCTGAATGACAAGGCATCCTACATGGCATGTACACTATGACAGGGTGATCAAATTTGAATTGAATGAAGGTGATGAACTCATAGACATTAATGATTAATGGTGCATAAACTAGAAATCAATGTAAAAATCTATTTACATTGAGCCCCCAACCAAGTTCACATCATTCCATCTTTGAGTTTGAGTAAACTTCAGCCTTAAGTGATCCTAAAATCCATAATTTCTATTATATTTATTTATGATCCATTAAATTTAGTTCATTTATATACACCATTATCAAAATCTTGTAACATACTAGTACTCATCAAATCACCATGGCATCATCATTTAGGTCCTATAAAGGAGTGTTGACACCATCTAGAATCTCAATTAAGGATTTTATATAGTACTTAGACATTGTGTTTGATACTACTACATTTATTGGATGTTATCCAAATTACTCATAATTATGAGAAGCAGTGGAAAATATAGACTCCTTTACACTTGAGGAAGACATCTTAGCTAAAGATAAGTAGCTAGTAAAGGACCTTATCCCTTTCAAATGTCAATCCCTATACTATGTAGCTATAAATCAAGAGGTTATGTCATGCATAGATTTACTATGGGGCCTTTGCTTCAAAGGGAGAATAATGGATGATAGATACCTTCACTATGTTTACAATAATATAGTCATCATGTCTATGGAAGGTGAGGTGTTTAATAGGTATTTGAGCCTACCCATTCTAGATGTCACTTTCAATTTACACACTATTATTACCTAGAAGAATTTGAATAATGAAAAATGAGTGTTATAAAGGTGGCTTCTCCCAAGAGAAATTTTTAATTTGAAAGAACATGTCAAGAGATCTATCCCCATCACCTATTTATGAAAGGGATTCTATGTGGGAATGTCACTTCTAAACATACTTTTTGGTCATGTGAGTATCTACTTCTATGCACATAGAGTGGGTTCCCCTTTTGGACTTACTAAGTACCTCAGATTGCACCTATTATTTGGGGGAAGTGATCAATGCACACTTCCAAGAACAAATCTTACATAAAGACAAGAGGCCACTGGGAGGAAACTTTTACATGATGTTTTATATGTTAGACATGATCATGGGGATAATGTATAGACACAATGGAGTCTAGTGGGATCCAAACACAGAAGTCATCAAGAATAGAATTTATGACTATTATAGTTTTGTACACATATGTTGCTATGTTAGAAACATATAAAATATTGATAAGGATATCTATCCTCAAGTCTGAATGGCCATCGACAAATAGAATTTGGAAATAATTTCCCCAACATAGCTTAGACACTTACCAACAACATAGGATACTATTGGCTCTATGTGGAATACATAATTATTATGGTGGATGGACACAAGGTAGATCCTCTTCAACTCCCAAATTTCATTCTAGACAAAGTAGTTGACTAGTAAATTATATACCAAATATGGAATAACATTGATGAGGAATTGACTAAAAATAAGAAGGCTACATTCCATGGATCCCAAATTACCATTGTATTAATGTTTTATACAATTCATAGGAATTTCAAGGAGGTTTTAAATGCTAAGAAGGTATATGCATTACTTACCCTCCATCATAGAGATTGGGATCCTTATGGCAAGGTCAAAATAAGATTCATACCCTTGGCCTCACTTACAAACATAAGCCAATAAATCATGATTTTATATTCTTAAATTCCAAATATGATGAGGAGGTTAAGGAAAGGACCATAACTATAGGATTTATGGAGGACATGCTAAGAGTGATACATGGAAAACCATCTCTTACACTCAGTGAAGAAAAATTTAGGATCTCACCTATTAGAGGATGGTGATCTTCTAATTTTTAGAGTGGTAGGCAATCACATATACTAAAAAAAGAGGTAAAATATCCCTAAATAGCTCAATCCCAACCCCAAGAACAATAAAAATTATCAGGTGAGGCACCACTCATTAGAGCACATGATGAACAATAATAAGGGAGTAAATACCTAGATCTACTTAAGTAGAAGAGGAACCAGTGATCCTATCTCAACCTTTAATAGTTGAACTAATACTAGTCAAGCAAGAGTTGGCTGAGGAGATAACTCAAGCAAGAAATAGTGCACAAAGGGAATAACCCAAGACCATATGCATAAAATCATCTAATGAAGAGGAAATAGTGGTTTCTTTAGCCATAACACCTAGCATTATTCCCCCTTCTCTTTCCTAATAGGAAATAGTTTCATAGGTTATCAGAGCAACCAATTGATATCAAAAGAAGCCTAAGATATACAAACCATAGACTCCTCTAACACAAGAGGTGGATAAGGATGACTTGTAATAGGCAAAGGTGTTAATACTATAAGGAATCAAGGCTAAGGTACCTCTCACAAGTGAAACATATGGTAAGGGTCCTTTGCTCACATCCCCTTTAAGTATTTTCCATTTGATGTCCTTACCTATAATTTATATCAACCCTAGGCTAATGGTTTTTATGCTCATTCCCCAATAGGTATTTTTCATAGGTTTAATTTTCATGCACCCATCTATGAATCTGCCTGCAACCACTACACATACTCCACCCTTCACTACTATGGTTTCCATTCCATCATTACTATCTTTGTCCATTATAACCATTTCCCAATCCATAACTCCAATTGTATCTCCTTTTACCCAATTGGGTTTACCCTTACCTTTTTTCGTTCCAATGACCATAACCATAGTAGTTAACACCAAAAGGGTACCTAGTAAGTAGCTAGTATTATTTCTCCATCCAATGCCATAATAAGGAAACATAGACTAGTA
Source organism: Torreya grandis (assembly GCA_037957365.1). NCBI lineage: Eukaryota > Viridiplantae > Streptophyta > Pinopsida > Cupressales > Taxaceae > Torreya > Torreya grandis. Next base: position 4,819,295 of record JARHVA010000467.1, on the reverse strand, counting down.
AAAAAGCATATGCACAAGTGAAAGCTTAGCCCTTAGATCCCTCAAATCTCACTCTTCTAGATTGGGCCAAGGAATTAGGAACTTTAACCTCTAAGAGGCCCAATCTAAAGATAATTAAACTACCAATGGTGAGCTCACTATTTGATAAGGCCATAGAATTAGTACAAGGGTGAGGAAGAGGAAAATAGAAGAAAGCTCAGGCAAGACTTTAATCATGGAGGAAAGGGAAGAATTTTACTCCCTTAACAAGAATCAGAACAAACAAAAGGGTTAATCCCTATATATTAAGGACCTCAATTTTTATATGGAGACCCACATATAAGCAATCCATTCCATACATGTGTTAGTTCCTAAAATTGAATTGAAGAAATTAGGCCCTTGCCAAATATCAAATCCTAAGTCCTTATCCATATTCTTGTTTTCTAGTGTTCCTTTGAAAGGTCAAGTTCATGTTTAAGTGAGTAGGTGATTTAACTTGGTCTTTACTTACTGTAATTCATTCAAGCATTTTAAATTAGGTGTTTCATTATATTAATTTGGTTTGTACTTGGTACAAATTCCTTAGAGTCTATCGAAAAAAGTGTTTTCAAAAAGTTTGAAGGATTATTCCTTCAAGAATTTTTTCTACATAAAAAGTTTGAAGGATTATTCTTTTAGACATTTTGTCTACACAAAAATCTTGAAGTGTTATTTATTTTGGGCATTTTATCTACACAAAAATCTTTAAGGGATAAATCCTTTGTTTCAGAAAAGGTGCAAAGTCTTATTTGGTTTAGACTTTTTTTCCATAGCAAAAATTCCAAAGGGCACTTACCCTTAGGGCATTTTACCTGCACAAAAAGAAATGTAAGGACATTTATTTTGGAAAAAATGTTTATAAAAGGTCTGAAGGGTCATTTTGCCTTTGCAATATCTCCTAAGGTCATTTCCTTTGGGCATCTTGTCATTACAAAATTTCTAAAGGGCACTTTTAGAAGGGTTATTTTGCCTTTGCAAAATCCTCGAAGGATCAATTCTTTTGATATTTTTTACCTTGTAAAATTCTTGAAGGGCACCTTCAAAAAGTCCAAAAGGCACTCTTAAAAGATCTAAAGGACCATTCTAAAATGTTAAAGGGAAAATTTTATATGGAAAGTACCCTTGAAAAAAAAATTGAAAGGTATGTTCAAAATTTTGAAGGGTACTTTCAACAAAGTTGCTACAGAGCAGAAGTCCTATTTTCTTTGGGAATTTTGCCCAAGGAAAAAGTTTAAAAGAATTACATTTATTTGGGAAAAGTACCAAGTTCAATTTATATGGGGAAATTATTTCAGACAAAATATCCAAAATAATTGTCCCAATGAAGACAAAAGGACCTAAGTCTCAAATTCTTTTGGCAAGAGTGCAAAGGTCCAATCCCTTTAGCAAAAGTACAAAAAACCAATTTACTTAGGGAAATTATTTTAGATAAAATGTCTAAAATAATATATTTGATGAAGGTAAAAATATAAAGGATAAATTATTTTAGGTATCTTGCACTTGCAAAAGGTCTGATAAAACTCAATTCTTATGGGAAAAGTGTGAAATCAAAATCCTTCATGGAAATTGTCTCAAACATTTTTTTTGAGATAATTATCTTGATAGATTGCCCAAAAGAATTATTGTGGGATAATTGTGCCAAAGAAAAATCCAAAGAAGAAGTACTGAAGATAAATAAGTACTCAAGATAAATAAAAGAGATAGAGAAGCCAAAGATAAAGGGTTTAAGAAGAAAATAGGAATGTTGAAGATAAAGACCTAAACCAAATTGTTGTAGAACAAAGCCCTCAAGGAAATTTCAAAATTACAAAGGTGATGATCTCATTGATGTATTTTGATAGACACATGGACATCAAATTTAAGCTATAAAGACTAGCTATTGGGATTCACATATTCTTGGATGGCCACATGAGCATCAATTTTAGACCTCATGAAGTATTCATTTATTTTCAAATAGAGGCAGATCTAATGACATGAATTTATGTAGAGAAGGATGATCCGATGGTACGTGATGAAAGATAAATAGTCAAGGATCCTAGGATAATCATAGGAATGATAAGTGTCAAGCTCGTAAGGTATGATTTAAATATCGAGCACATTCCTAGAGATTGATGGTATGTGTTCAAGTGTACACAATCTGATCAATGATGCACATTAAGTCAAGACTTTTAAATAAAGACCAGAACTAACATGGGACCACTACTTGGTAAGAGCACATTAGCCTAATAGAATTGATAGAGTAAGATGTATATATCCCATAGAGATACCAAGTAGCACATCCTTGAGGCAAAGAACAAGAAATATCTAATAATTCTCTACCCCTCAGATCATGATTTGATGAATCACGTTTGCTCATCCTAACTAGATCTAATGGTGCATAGCCAATATTGAAAAGTCAAAGACCTATGAGAAAATGTGGAAATGATAAGTGGAATAATTGCATACCATAAATTATAAATCAAGCATCTTACATAATATATATGGCTTGCATTTTCTTAGGTAAGGATGATCTGATGATACAAGCCAAGGTGGATTTTTTAAAGGGCTTGGATTACACAAAGAAGTGATAAGTGTCCAAGTTGGAGATAGTAAATTGACTTAATCACTTTTATGCCCCAAAAATTCCTAATTAGATCTAATGTGGCATGCCAAATTTAATTATGTGGTAAGCTTTGATCTAAAAAATTAAACTTGATAGCTTTTTCTTGGTTAGGTAATAAGTCAAATCATAAAAGAAGGTCCATGAGCCATTCCAAAGTGAATATTTCTAATCATGATCATGGATATTTTTTGTTTCATGTCACAACCATATAATTATTGAGCCATGATTTTAATATTAGGTTGTTCCATGGTTTTCACAAAAAATAAAGGCAGTTGTCTAGGAGTTTCTAGCTATGCAAGCAATCATTCATCACATCTCTAGGTAATTGCACATGGTAACAAAGTTTGTTCAATATTTGCCACAAAATTCACATTCTAGGTAGGTGTAAAGGGGCATATTTTGGTAGTTCCACATAAGGAAAAATTCTATTTGGCTCCTTAAATGATTTTATCCCTCTAGTTATGCAAACAAGCCATCAAGAGTATCTCTAGGTGGTTACGAGTCTCTATCATTCCTTGTAGAGGTAGTTATAACAATGATTATTTTCTTGCAAGTGGATGAGGATCTTAGGCATGGTAAAGGGCATATTCTAGCTGGAAGTATCTTGATGAATGGGAAAGTTTATTATGTAAATTTTTCAAATTGTGATCCATAATTGTAGAATTGAGAAAGGTAAAAATGTATAAATAGAAAGCTTGTCTTCTATTTGAGAGGTTGTTTGGCCAATGTGTTGGTCATTGTGTTGGCCCATGACTTCTTTAGTATAGGCTCTTCCAAATTTTTGGATCACTATTGTGTGTGTTTTATCTCTCTTGCTAAGGTGGTTATATCTTTATAACCATTATCAAGCTCTGAGATCATCTTTATGTGTCTCCCCTATCCAACATGGAGAAAATCCACCATGCTTGTTCCTATGACAACATTTTGAAACATTGATGTGTGTAATATTTTATTGTAAAGTTAATGAAAGTGATTGTGGTTCTTTATTATTTTTTGTTGTTGAAGTGTAGTACTATATTTTACAAATGTTGTTGATAGGACATCTCATTCCCTACTCATTAATGGTTGTCATCTTGGGCTTAGAGCTAGGTTATAAATCCATTTTTATGTTATATTTGGAAATATGTTGTTGAATAACTTGTTAGGGCACCCTAGGTTTATGGATTCAATGGGAAAAGGAAAATCACTCTTGGTAGTTCCAATAGCTTACATTTAAATTTTTTACATCTTTACATCAAGTGATGTCATGAATGATTGTAGGAATCCTTGCTAATTGAAGAACTCCATCACACCACCCTCCCTTTTTTATAACTATCAAATTGTTCTATTTTATCTTAACCTATAAATAATATGCCCTTTACATATCTCAAGTGTTATTTACCTATAGATGCATAAACATTACATAATTAACATGTGTCTATGATTTGTGATTTAAAGCCTAGCATTGAAATATTTTATTCATCCCCTATGTTGTTGAAGATTATTTCGAATGAAGGTTGTAATCACATTCATATCTGTCTTCAATATCTTGTGTCTAGCCTAAAACATTTGCTCATTCTATGTGATAACCCTTCCTAAGTAGAGTGAGCAAGTTTATTTGTGTTTTAGTTAGATTTGTGTCTCTCTATGTCAATAATCCCCATGGAGGTTAAATTACAGAATATCTTCATGTGAGCAAGTTTCCCCATAGGTCCTCTCACTTTAGTTTAGGTAGAGCCAAAAGTAGCAGGGAGCTAACCATACCCTTTGTAAGTGGCTCTTAGTCATTTTCTCTGGTCTAATCCATTCTTGATGACAAACACTTCCTTGGCTATAATGACATACTAATGGGTTTCTCATCATTATTTGTCATTTTCTTCAAGTGTGAAAGGCCAGATTAGAGAGGTTTATAACTAGGAACCAACACTCTTTTGAAACCATTATCAGGGATTAAATTGAATTCCAAGTTACTCATGTTGTTGGGGACTATTGTAGAGAGCTAGAGCTATAAGTATTTAAAATTTTAAGGTTATCTACTTTTTATTTGCTATAGTCATACTATCTTGTCCATTAATACTACATCACTCCATTGGGGATGTGCTAGGAATTCTTGAGGCTTGATAATTGACTTATATTGCATTTGTTGCAAAGTGCTAAAAATATTACATGTTAGAAGGTGTCTTTTCCATTTTGAACATTATTTTTAAAATTTTAGTGTCTTTGCTTTCTATCTCATTAATTTCAACAAAGTTTATTATCAACATGTATCATAATAGTTTGTTAATTATTATATTATATAATTTTGATTCTAGTGGTGACTCCATTTTATTATCTAGTTTCAATGAAGATTAGTGCCTATTTTAAATATATTTATTTAGTTTTATTTTTGAGTATTATTTTTATTGCTTGTAAAGCTAGAAGGATTGAGATCATCCTTTAAAGGTGATTCATCATAACCTTGTCTCACCACCATGTTTGCATCAAAGATGAAGGATGCAAGTTTGGAGGCTAGGATGGAAGTGCTTGGTCTATTAAATGTCAAAGTAAATGCTATGGATTTTGATCTTGAAATTGATTGGTGTGACAAATGCTTCCTCCCACATCCCCCATGTGATAATGTTGAACCAAGTGATGAATATTTGGATGAACATGAGTATACATCACCTGAATATGATCATTTTTGGAGTGCAGTCAAGAGGGTCTTAACATATGAGTTTACTTGTGATGATAGGATAACACAAGCATATGAGTTACCTAATCATGATGTAATTGAGGATACAGAGTGTGCTTTGAAAGAAGTGCTAGACATGGATGTAGAACTGAGTGAATCCATTGGGAGTTTGGACATTATTGAGCAACCAAGCATTCTTGAGACTGGGTTTGAAAATGGAGATGTTGTTTGGAAGATGTCATTAAATAAAGATGGGGATATCTTCTCTACCCCTAAGGATGAATTATTTCTTTTTAATTTCAAGCAGTACTTTGAGTGCATAAATGACATTATTGATCTTGATGTACTCTTGCTTGGTACACATTTGATTGCAACTAATAAAAAAGTATATGTACAAAGGTTAAAAAGGTACCAAGATCTTTTGGCTTGGTCTTATCCAAACTTGAGACAATTTAGAGAGGATTTTCTTCAATGTGTCATCATATTATAGCCTAACAATAGTACCTTTAGACATGTGTAAAGATTATTTTACTACATATTGGCCACCAAGCTACTATAAAAGTACAAGAGAGTAAGGGATGGCAAATTTTGAAGCCACTAGACAATGTCAAGCTTCCAAAGAATTTCCTTGATTGAGTTTAGATAATGTACATATTATATAGTGTTTTTTTGTTTTGTCTTTTTATTTATTTGTTTCCCCTCTGCTTTGGGCCTTATTTGAATAGTTTCCTTTTATATCTTCATTTTTAGATCCTCTTGATCTATGTTTGTCAAGTCCACCATGTTTTATTGAGCCTTCATGGATGTTTACTAAAAATTGCTAAGTCTTAACTCTGTAACCCATTGGATTGGAACCTAGTCTTACATTCTAGGGTTCTTTGCACACCCATAGGGGGTATGCATCCCTAGGTGAGAGCCAGTGTTAGTGCCTATTGACCAAATCTAACTTTTAGGTCAAATTGGGGCACCCCTAGGTAAAAAATTGACTTTTATAAATTTTATGGGTCCAATATATATGTCACAAGGTGTTTTATAGGTTAATTAATGTCACATAATGTTGTACTAGCCTTGGTCATTAGTTATTCTAGTCCCTTTATCTTTTTTGGGTCATTTTGAGGTAAAAATAGGGGCATTTAATGAGTTGTATAGATTTAATGGGAAGTGTGAAGGTTAAAAAATATTATTTCACATCCCATGTGTCTTAAGAGGTCTTAATTAATTGAAACTAACTAAAAAGAGGTAGGTTTATCAAAAGAAAAGGTAGTTTTCTTGAGAAAGAAGAAGAAAATGGCACTTGTACAACTCATTGGGAAGTGTGACACATGTTAAAATCTCATGAAACATATTTTCATATTCCCCACACACATACCAATGTTTTATTTGATCTAGAAGTGCCATTTTTGACCCAAAACCATTTTTCTCCATCTTTGCTTTCCTAGAATGTAGAAGTGACCTTCAGGTTTTTGATTAGTATGAATAGATGAGAAGGTTTTAAGTCAAATGAGTTTGGGATGTTATATTACACTAAGATACCTTCATTTAAATATAAGTATTTTAATAATGGTGGCATGTGTTTCATGAAACATCTTCATGAATCTGACTATATTTTTTTTGCCTATTTATTTGTGTACCCCACAGGTTTTGCTCTTGTTTGGGAAAATACATACAAATCAGATGTTGATATTAGTTCCAAAGGATGTTTAATCTCCCCTATAATGTTTTCATTCTTTATTTAATGTTCCAAGGTGTTTTTATAAGCAAATCATCTTGGGTTTATAGATTGGTCTTATGTGGGATAATAGGCTTGTTTTCACCATTTCTAGTTCTTCATGCTTTGCAAATGGATTCAAAGGGTTGTGATAGGTCCTTCACCATGTATTAGATGTTTTCATAGTCCCTTCTTTAAATTTCATCTTATAAGTCAAAATATCCATGAGTATCAGTCATATGCAATATTCATACATAATTTTGTGATTAACACACAACTTGTAGGTATTTGAAAACAAAAATCATGTTGGAGTCAATTTTTATACTAAGTTAGGTCCTTGATTATGGAATTAGTATGTTTTTTCATTATTGAGAGTGGTATAAAGCTTAAATTTAAGGCCAAATTCAATGTTTATTTCTCATATTCCTCTTTGCTACCTACAAACTAGAAAATGGTCACCTATAGGTGATAATATAAAGAGCTAAAGAATGTTGTTTTGAAACATTAAAGCATGTTGGAGCCTTCCCTAGGTCATAATATGTTTATGAGGGTATATTAGACCCATTTGAGGTGAAAAGTTGATATTTTGAGATAAAGAAGCCTTCAAAACACAAAATGATAGAATTCAAGCTCTTGATCCCCAAAATGAAGAAATAAAGGTCCATGAAGGTTTTGAGAATATAATATGATAAGGCTATGAGGACATTTGAGGCATTATAGTGACTTATCCTTGTATTCTATAGTAATAATATGGACTATGAAAAGTTTGAGGGGCAAATAATGAGTGGAAGATAGTCATTAAAAATCCTAAAAGACCACTTTTATACACTGTAAATAGTTAGTGTTATCTGTAGTTTGGAGTCATATGAGACCTCTTACTCCCATAAGTTGTAAACTAGGAAATTTTTTCATGTTTTAATGGTTTTGATGGTGGAGATGAAATTAATGATCTAAAGGACCATCCAATGAATATTATAGGTGATGTCATGTTCCTCAAACACACCTTGTCCATACATAGGCCCTAAAACATTCACCTACAACCAAAAGACAAGTTCCCACATTGTCATCAACAAGGACCTTATTTAAAGCATGTAATGGATGAGTGTAGATATATCATAGTGTGAATGACTTAAAGGAATACATTAGTCATGTAAATAAAGTCTAAAACATGTTATTTAACCTACAAATGTGCCTAAATCTATGGAAAAGCACACTTGCAGCCAACTACAAAAGCACTCAGTCCAACATGCAAGTTTGAGATGGAACCATCAAGGTTAATAGATATGAAAGGTTAAAAAGTGTTTCATGAGATTAATCAATGATGTGTCATCTTGCAAGGAAGGAAAATTCACTTATAGGGTTTCATTTTGCTCAACAAAGTTGATTGTGACAACTGAGAGCAAGGAGTGGGCTAAGGAATTAAGTAAGAAGGTTATAAATGTATAGAAATATTATAAGTAAAAACAACATAAAATGGATCTAAGGTTGGTAGTTAAGGAAATGTATATTGTTTTGAGATCAAACCATGCATTTCTACCTATAGGAATCACTACAAAATAAAGACACAATCAACTGTAATAGTAAGTAGATAATGGCTTAACTAATAACCTTTGTAAGTTTTGGAAAGAGGATACATGGAATGAGTAAACCAAAGGGATTTTATATAATTTATGCTTTTAATTATCATCATATATCAATGAAGGCATCCCTAAATGTATGATCTACACTTATAGGAAATAGAAACACAATCACAACATATGACTCCAGCCTAGGCTAGTCAAGGTAAAGTATGAACAAACACATTTTGGATAAGACCTAATAGTCTGCATGGTTAATAAAGTGATAAAAGTTTAGGTAATAATGTCTAATGAATCTATCACAAAGGAAATAGGAAAATAAAGGAGCTCTAGATAAGCAAGCACAATCCATTCTTAAAAATCCTACATTGTCTACCATAGAAGTTTGTTCTGTGTTTTAGGAGGATTAGAGGGTCAAATGACCTAGTAAAAAGTTGAGATTTTGTGGAGAGAATCCTTGAAATTTTTTGAATCCTTTCCAATATTTAATTGAGGCAGGGGATTTCCCTCTATTTTGTCTCAGATAAAGGGCACTCCCCTCATACATGAAGCCTATAATCTTTAGAAGGTGGGTAAAAGAAGTAACCAAAAGATAATTAAACCCTTAAATAGGGTGTTATGATTTATAATTTCCCTAGTAAAATCACAGTAATAAAACATAGAGAGATTAAAATTAATAGGGAGGTCTAAACCTCTTAAGGTTATAGATAGGCTCATGAGGCAAGGGTATGCCTAGAGGCCAAATGGAAAGCCACTCTCGCTTGAAACCTTAGAAGAGAATTATAAATAATTTTAGTATGTCCATGGAATAATAAAATATTTATTTAAACTGGTGAAAGGAATATAAAAACTATAGGAATGTCTAAAGCACCAAATGTTGTAGGCAAGCCATTGAGCATGAATAGGCTTAAGTCCCAATGGAGAACCATTTGCACATATATCATAAGATGAGAATTAAAAACCATTGAGAGATTTTTTTGAGGTAATATAGGATATTTTAAAGTTATTGTATTTAGGTAAATTCATGAATAATCCATTTTTGGTCTCAAGACAATCTCAGACCTATAAGGAATAAGGAAAAAAGCTTGATAGGGCAAGATTGAATGCTCATACCTCTTTTGATGCTATGCATGGGAGTCTGAGGAGTTCAAGTATGTTTATGAGGGTCTTGAACTATGAATTTGTGTATTTTTTTTTCAAGTTAGATGTTAGAATGTTATGAACAAACCTTAAGAATAAAAATTACACAAAACCCTTACAAACCCTTCCTAATGACCAGTTTAGAGAAATGGATTTGGAAAGCTGATTTAATGGTATATTTTGACCATGAAACATATTTTAAATTATATAATACTCATTAAAAATAATACCCATTCTTTTTTTTTGTATGGACTTGTATGAATGGGGTGAGAAACAAAGTGTTTTTGGCCATTTTTTATGTTGCGTAGGTTCTAAGAGGAGTCTAAAGATGAAACCAACTTTGGGATAAATATTAATACTTGTGATAAATCCAAATTTTAATTTCATGCCTCATAAAAACTCCTAATTTCCTCAATATGAGTTCTCATTTCAGCCATTCAAAACTGGCATATTAGATAAGCTAGTGAGAAGTGTGAAAATTCTACGTGAACGTAATTTTAAGGTGTTCTTAATGCTTCTAAGGCCATGAAGTGTATTGATAGGTTTCATCCAATCCATCCAAATATTTTTCATGAGAAAATGATGTTAATTTTGAGGCCAAGGGTGCAGGGTGCATGAAGGAATTTTTTGGACTATATATGATGATGGCTCACTTCCAGGTGATTTCAGATGACCACACCTAAAACCAGTGCATGGAGAGGCATGTTTTATGTCCTTACCATTAATACCAATAATTATTCCTATTAATAATTAGTTATAAGGCATTTAAATAGGGATAATAATTAATTTATTTTTTCTAAGCCAAAATGAGGAGTTTTATGCCACTTTACAAGAGTTTGATGACTTGGATGGACACTTGGACTTCCTGACCTTGCATGGTTCATCCCATATCCTATTTTCATGAAAAATTAACTCCTTATATAAAATTTACAAGTTTCCTTGTGATCCTTGGACTTCTCTCTTTTCCTCTCTCTCTCAAGTTCTATAAGAACTAGCCATTTTAGCATTGTAATCTATGTTCCACCTAAGTATGGTGAAGCCCTACTTAAATGCATACCATTTGATCAATAATACTACCAATTTTTAAATATTCATGAATATTCTTATTTTTTTTTTACTTGAATGTTGGATCTTTCTTAGTGAAGACTATGAATTCCTTATCATGTTGTCTCATTCTTGCATCTTATTTGTAGTGAAAAATCTTCTTCTTATAGGGCATGTGAAGTGTTCTAAGAAATGTAAAATAGTGAGTTAGTATTTTCATTACTAACATTAAAGGAATATTTTATAGTCTTCCTAGCTTTTCACATTAATCCATAACCTCATAATGTAACATTGATGTGAGAAGATGTAGATTGGAAAAGTGTATGTTTAGTTTGTCCTTTGTTCTCATGTGTAACATGTTGTTGGTTGGAAGTCATCAATATATTTTGTGTATCACCTCCCTTAGGATAGTTTAATTTTAGTTTTCTCCTTCTATTTTCATCTCCAAATTTTAGTTGTATTTGTGATCTAAAGTGGTACATCAAGGGAGCTATCCCAATCTAGAGATTCACCTTATTCCTTAGGCTGCCCACAAGCTTAGAGGTGTTTCCATTGTCCCACTTTAATGAGGAGATCTTTTCCATCTCCTCAAAACATGAAAATCTAAGTGAAAATAGTGTCTAAAATTACACTAAAGTAATTGGGCCCTTGACAAATATCAAATCATAATTCCTTATCCATATTCCTATTTTCTAGTGTTCCTTTGAAAGGTCAAATTCATATTTAAGAAGCTAGGTGATTTAACTTGGTTTTTACTTAGTGTATTTCCTTTAGTAATTTTTCATTAGGTATTTCCTTATGTTAATTTGGATTTTACTTGGTATAAAGTCCTTGGAGTCTATCAAAAAAGTGTTTACAAAAATTCATAAGGATTATTCCTTCGGGCATTTTGTCCACACAAAAAGTTTGAAGGATTATTCTTTTGGGAATTTTTTCCACACAAAAATCCCAAAGGATTATTTCCTTTAGGAATTTTGTCTAAAAAAAAATCCCAAAGGGATAAATCCTTTGTTTTAAAAAAGGTACAAAGTCTTATTTGTTTCAAAAAAATCATCCATGGTAAAAAGTTCGAAGGGCACTTACACTTCAGGCATTTTTCTCACACAAAAAGTCTAAAGTAAATGTAAGGACTTATTTATTTCAGCCAAAGTGTCTACAAAAGGTTTGAAGGGTAATTATTCCTTTGAAATGTCTCTGAAGGGTCATTTCCTTTTGGCATCTTCCCCTTGAATTTTTTTTAAGGGTACTTTCATAAGGGTTATTTTACTTTTGCAAAATCCATGAAGGATAAGTGCTTTTAGGCATTTTGCCCTTGAAAATTTCTTGAAGGGCACCTTCCAAAAGTCTAAAAGGCACTTTTAAGAGATCTAAAGGACCATTCCAAAAGGCTTAAGGTAAAATTCTATAGGGAAAGTGCCCTTGAAAAAACTTCTAAAGGGTATGTTCAAAATCATGAAGGTTACTTTCAGCAAAGTTACTTTGAAGCAAAAGTCCTATTTCCTTCGAGCATTTTGCCCTAGAAAAAAGTTTAAAAGAATTGTATTTCTTTAGGGAAAGTAATAATTTAAATTTATATGGAGAAATTATCATAGAAACAATGTTTGAAACAATTATCCTAATGAAGACAAAAGGAGCTAAGTCTCAAATTCTTTCAGCAAGAGTGCAAAGGTCCAATTCCTTTGACAAAAGTGTAAAAGACCAATTTATTTAGGCAAATTGTTTTGGACAAAATATCTAAAATAATTATTCTAATGAAGGTGAAAATCTAAAGGCCAAATTCTTTTGGGCATATTGCTCATGCAAAAGGTTTGATAAAGCTAAATTCTTATGGGAAAAGTGTGAATTCAAAATCTTTCAAGGAAATTATCTCAAACATTTTGTCTGAGATAATTATCCTGATAGAATGCCTGAAAGAATTATTACAAGATAATTTTGATGAAGAGAATCTCAAAGTAAATTTTTTAAGGATAAATAAGTACCAGGGATAAAGAAAAGAGATAGAGAAGCTGAAGACAAAATATATAAGAAACAAATATGAATGCCAAAGATAAAGACTTGGACCGAATTTACTTAGAAGAAAGTCCTTAAATAAATTTATAAATTGTAAAGGTGATGGTCTTGTAGACATCTTTTGATAGGCACATAAATATCAACATTAAGTTACAAAAACTAGCTGTTAGATTCAAATGTTCTAAGATGGTCAAGTGAGTGTCAATTTTAGACCCCATGAAGTAGACATTTATTTTCAAATGGAGGTAGATGTAATGGCACAAATTTTAATAGAGTAGGATGATCTAATGGTGCATGATGAAAGTTGAATAGTCAAAGGATCATAGGAAAAGTGTAGGAATGACAAGTTTTAAGCTCATAGGGCATGATTTAAAGATTGAACACATTCTCAGAGATAAATTATATGCATTTAAGTGTACAAAATCCAATCTATGATGCATATTAAGTCAATACTTTTTAATAAATCTTAGAACTAACATAGGACCACCACTTAGAAAGAGTGTGTTAGCTTGATAGAATTTATAGAGTAGGATGTAAATATCCTATAGAGATTCCAAGTGACACATCCTTGTGGCTAAGAATATGCAATATATAATAATGCTCTAACCCTTAGATCATGATCCAATAGAGCAAATTTTCTCATCCTAGCCAGATCTGATGATGTGTAGCCAATAATGAAAATTCAAGGACCCTGTGAGAAAATGTAGAAATGATAAGTGGCAAAACTATATACCAAAAATTATAAATCAAGAATCTCATGTAATATCTATGGATCACATTTGCTCAGGCAAGGATTTTTAATGATGTGAGCTGAGGTGGATTTTTCAAAGGGCTTGAATTACATGAGGAAGTGACAAGTGTCCAAATTAGAGCTAGTTAATCAACTTAGTCACTCTTAGGCCACAAAAATGCCTACTTGGATCTGATGTGGCATGCCAAATGTTGATATGTGGCAAGATTTGGTATAAAAATTTAAACTTGATAGCTCTTTCCTAGTTGAGCAATAAGTCAAAACACAGAAGAAGGTCCATGAGTTGTTCCAAAGTGAATATTTACAATCATGATTCTAGATAATTTTTGGTTTCATGTCACAACCATATCATTCTTGATCTATCATTTCAATAATAGGTTATTCTATGGTGTTTAAAAAAAACAAAGGCCAATGTCGAAGGGTTTTTAGCTATGCAAGCAACTATTCACTAGCATCTCCAAGTAGTTTCACATGGAAAAAAAGTTTTTTCAGCCTCTACCTTGAAATTCACCTTCTAGGTAAGTGTAAAGGGGCATATTTAGGTGGTTATACATAAGGAAAAATTATATTTGGCCCTTTAAATTATTTTTTCCTTCCAGCTATGCAAATGAGTGGTCAAGAGTGTCTCCAAGTGGTTGAGAGTCTCCATCATTCTTTGTAGAGGCAATTGCAACAATGATTCTTTTATTGTAAGTGGATGAGGATCTCAGGCATGGAAAAAGGCATATTATAGTTGAAAGTATCTTAATGTATGAGAAAAAAATTTATGCAAATTTTAAAATTTGTGACCCATAATTACATATCGAAAAAGGTAAAAATGTATAAATAGAAGGCTTGTCTTCTATTCAAGAGGTTAGTTGGCCAATGTGTTGGTCATTGTGTTGGTCCATTTATTCCTTAGTATAGGTTATTCCACATTTTGGGATCACTATTGTGTGTGTTTTCTCTTTTGCTAATGTGGTTGTAGATGTACAACCATTAACAAGCTTTGAGAGCATTTTTATGTGCCTCCCCTATCCAACATAGAGAAAATCCACCATGTTTGTCCCCATAGAAGCATTTTGAAACATTGATGTGTGTAATATTTTCTTGTAAATTTAATGAAAGTTCTTATGGTTCTATGCTATTTTCTATTGATGAATTACAATAATATATTTTTCAAATGTTTTTGATATGACATCTCATTCCTTGCTCATTACTGGTTGTCATCTTGGGCTTAGAGCTAGGATATAAATCCCATTTTATGTTATATTTGGAAATGTGTTGCTAAATAACTTGTTAGGACACCCAAGGTTTATGAATTCAATGGGAAAAGGCAAATCACTCTTGGTAGTTTCATTAGCTTGCATTTAAGTTTTCTACATCTTTACATTAGGTGATGTCATGAATGATTGTAAGAATCCATGTAGATTAAAGACCCCCATCACACCACCCTCCATTTTTTGTAACTATCAACTTATCATTCCCTATCTTACCCTAAAAATAATATTTATTTTATTTATCTCAAGTGTTATTTTCCTATAGATGCATAAACATTGCATAATTAACATGTGTCTACACTTTGTGCTATAAATCCTAGCATTATAATATTTTATTCATCCCACATGTTGTTGAAGATTCTATAAAATTAAGGTTGAAATCACATTCATATCTTGTGTTTGGCCTAGAACATTTAGTCATTCTATGTGATAACCCTTCCCACATAGAGTGAGCAATTTTGGTTGTGTTCTAATCAGCTTTGTGTCTCTCTGTGCTAATAATCCCCATGGAAGTTGAGTTGAAAAATATCTCCATGTGATCAATTTACCCCATAGGTCCTCTCACCCTGGTTCATGTAGATCCAAAAGTAGTATGGAGCTAACCATACCCTATGTAGGTGTCTCTCAGTCATTTTGTCTAGTCTGTTCCATTCTTGATGTCAAACCCTTCCCTAGCTATAATGACATACTAGCGGGTTTATCATCATTGTTTGCCATTTTATTCAAGTTTTCAAGGAAAAATTAGAGAGATGTACAAATGGGAACCAACAACATGAAGGGACCAAAATGGAAAGACAAGAGATCAAAGAGGAGTTATAAACTCTTAGAGAGTAGTAATAAGTGAGTTGGGTTCCCTAAGGCATTGAGCAGGATATGTAGATTGTAATACTTAGGTTGTATGAGATTCTTGATTCTATCCATTCTTTGAGTATTTATTTTGGATCCTCATGTCAATAACATAATCAAATTGTTTAAAAGTCATAGAGAGGATGATAATAAATTAAATTCCATAGTATTATATACCCCCAATAAAGCATTTAGCCATTTGGACTTGATGACCCCATTATAGGCATCAAATGATTTCAATTTAGCATTAATAAGAACACAAGAGGCCCAATATTAGGTGTCTTCCTTTGAGACTCTAATGAATAATTTGGTCAAGCAAGAGAAATAAGCAAATCAAATTTTTATAGAGTTGAAATTGAGTGCAATTCAAGATAATAGAGGCAAGCTAGTGACTCAAGATGTATTTGATCAAATGATTAAAAAAGACTATGATGGCTTCAAGTAGAGTCTATAAGGTTTGATATTAGAAGACATTGAACCCAAATTGATCACATATAGGAAGAAGGTGATAGAGATATAAGTCTTCTAGGTTGGATTTATAAACACCAAGAAAAAACATGCCAAATTGATGGAGTGAATGAGTAGGGTAACTAGGCCACACCTCCTAGATATGAACCTAATTCAAGCACAATATGCTAAGGCATACAAACACTACCAGGACTTAGATGCTAAGAAGAAGGAAACCCAATAAATGTCACTTACTAGTTTTATGAAACTGACTCCACCTAAAATGGCAGTAACTATATCCATATCAATACCACCTCATACTATAGTTCCCATGGTAATAAAAACTCAACAACTAGTACATATCCAAGTATAAATCTAATTACTGTATCATCAAGTATGAATAATACTATAGTTCTGATGATATTTTTGATACAAGTTAATCAAGAGCCAATTTAGATAAAGGATAATTTTGTACATTTTGAATGTAAAGGTTATAAATAAATATTTAAGTCCTAGTTGATTTTATATTATAATAAATTGAATCTTTTTGGCAACATGCACACACTATATGACTCCATATAGGAATTATTAACATGTAACCAAGTCTTATCTTATGGTCTATCAATATGTAAATCAAGTGTTCTAAACTTGGAGGATGAGGCAACCCCTTTCCCAAGATCTATATATATATGTACAACCCTATTTTTAAAGGGTCAGAGTTTTGGAATGAATATACAAGAAGAAATTAAGGAATTGATTATCATGAAACTATGTTTGTTCTTTCTTCTTCCCTCTCTATGTTAATGAATTTGAAGTTTCTTTGTTTGTATTGATTCAATAATTTTGATGTGTGTCAATGCTATAGATGAATCAAACTATTTTATTAATGAATATTAGTCTTAGATGTGCAATAGCTATTGAATATGGATATATTTTATTGATTTACATAGTATAAGTTGAATCGATAATCCAAGGTGTGTAGAGGTATCTCTTTAGATATAGTATTCTAGGTGTGAGCTATAGTTGCCTTAGATAACTTCTTGGTTCAAGCTATAATATTTTACTTAAAGGTATGAAATAATAGGCTTAAGAAGGAAAAAATTTAGTTGAGACTAGTAAACATCCTATATTTGATTACCTTAGACTTGTATCCATGTTTTTTTATGAGTGTGCAAAATCTGCAAACAAAAAACACTAGTTCTTGGGATACTTATCCACTAAAGAGATAGTCTAAGAAATTCCATTTTAAATACATAGAACCCTATTTTATACCTTCAAATTCATTTATTTTTTTATTTTATTTAAGATATATCCACCATAGTTTAGTCTTCTACCCATCCAACTCACCTAGTGATTTATCCTTTTTATTGGAATCCATGCATCCATCCATAAACCTAGTTAAATAACCCATAGGCTCAACCTGCTATTTTACCACCTAGTTGTTCTAACCATATAATTAAAACTCATGCCATATAGTGGAACCTAGTTCCAAAAATATCCTAAAATATTAGAGGCTACTTCATTTAAAACTCTCTAAGGTGTGCATAAAACCCACATCAATAGAAGAGAAAAAAGTTGGTACTAGAAGGAGTGCACACTTGTGTGTTTTCCAAATAAATAGGGGGCCCATAATTACAAAGACACCCAGTAGATTAACAAGGTATAGGGCCCAAGATATATTTTTATTTTCACCATTATCAAACTCTAGGAGGCCCAGACTTATACATGTCATTCTTGAGATATGTCAAGCCCAAACACCTTCCCCTGTAAGGAACATCCTGCCTATAAATATTCTTATGGCCCAAACCTAGTTAATTATATCTTTCATTACCATCCTTGGGGACCACTATGACTTACCAAGGAATCCAAAAATTATCTCTCTACTTTCTTCCCCTCAAATGGGAGGATGGATGAATAACATATCAAATTATTCAAGGCTACCTTCAGATTAATGAATTTCATCTATGAGGATGTTACATGCATGATTTTTACATTTAATTTGAAATATTTTTATTATGATTGGTATCTCAATTTTTAGGAAAATTCCATCACTTCATCGAAAGAGTGTCAAAATACATTCCTTGCCCAATTTAGACAGGTAACTAATCTATGTCTAGTATATCATCTCTTTACCAACATGAAAAAGGAGTCTAATGAATCAATCCAAGTCTTCAATGAAAGATTATATAAGATTAAAATTTGATTGAACATCACATATAGCCTAGATGAGAATTTAATGCTTAGGATATATAATAAAGCCCAGGATCATATTATTGTAATATTTTTATGTAGAGTTGATACTACCAATACACTAGATTTGGTATTCTAATAAGCTATCAAAATTGACAAGTAGCTCAATACATAAATTAGACCTCATAATATAAGAGGTCAAACATTCAATAATGGACTTTCATCCTTGAATACAATTCCATGGGTGAACTAGAATGCTCCTTCATTCAATTAGAACCAATTGTACACTCTTCCTCCCATGATGTAACAGACAACAAATTAGAATTATGATTTCTTTAAAAATCATACACAAAGAAATAACCAGTAATAGATCAACATTAGGATCATACCAATGTATCAATCACTCAAGGTGTTGAATTTAACAAATCTGAATTGAATTCTATACAAAGAATGGTTTAGAAGATTAGCAACAATTTTATAAATATATAGAAGTGGATGGGCAATACCAATAATCAAAATTACAATCAAAATTCTATATTTCCTATATATAATAGGATTTCAATAGGCCCACTAATAATTCTAAAAAACAACAATCCAATAAGCTACCATAGATCAATATCATGGAAACAACTTTGCCCAACTAGTGTAGGGTCCATAACACATCTCAACATGGAGAGTTAGAATGTATAGAGTTCTGTGTAGACTTTGAATTCTTCCAAAGGGAGATTATTAGGTAAGATCAAATGATGAATCCTTCAAATTTGCCTCATAAATCTAGCCCTTTTAGTTTATCTATTTTCTTTGAGACTTTTGAGTACTCCTTTCCTAATGAGGATGATAATATCCTAGAGGATAATTTTGATGAAGTGTAGGTATTCCATTAGTTCAAAAAGAAGAATTATAATCTAAAGAATAGGCAACCATTTACTATTTCTACTCCTAAAAATATAGATATCCCTCCAAATCCTAAGGTTGGAAATAATATTCCTCCCCCAAAGGGAATGATCAACTTTAATATAGAGATAAATAAAATAAAGGAGGATATAATATTTTTGAGGATATGAATAAAATTAAGACCAACATTACTCTTCATGAACTAGCACAAATCACAGTATTATAAGGAGCTCTTATAGAAATACATCATAGGCAAGTCTGTTGTATAAAAGTTTAAGATAACCAACATGATTTATAGATACAAAATCAAGTTTGAAGCTTCCCCTTTCTTACTAACCATTCAAGCATATGGAAATAATATACACAATTACTTGGTAGATTCAGGAGCTTCAACAATTGTGATTCCAAATTCCATTTGTCAAAAGTTTAGTTTAACACCAAATCCATCCAAGGGACTATGTCACAACTAGATAAAATAATAGTGCCTATATTGGGAGAGTTAAATGATGTGATAATTTAGGTGACCTCAGAACCTAAGGTGCAGATGAATATCAACATCTTGGTAGTAGATATTATTGAAGTTTATGGGTTTTTGTTGAGTAGAGATTAGCCAAAAAATCTAAATGGATATATTTCCATAGAATTTTCACATATTTGGCTACTATGGAGGGGCATAGCCAACCATATCAGGATCAATCAAGAACCAAGAATGAAGCATCCCATTACATAGTACAATACTTCCAATGAATAAGTAAGTTATAAATATCTTAGCCTTGGAATTTACACATTTTCTATAAATCATGAAGCACCAAAAGAAATTTTGGGCCCTTCCTAATTATGGACCCTCCATTTCAATGGAGCTAGATCTAAGTGAGGATCAGGGATCAGTATTGATTTTATCAATCCAAAAGGATATAAATGGTTGGTAACATACATGTTCTAATTCCCATGCACCAATAGTAGATCATAATATGAAGCCTTGATTTTGGGATTATAGTTTACCCTTAAGAACAAGTCAAAGAACTATAGGTATATAAATATTTTGAACTCATTGTAAACTAGGTCAAAAATAAATATCAATGAAAATTATCATATTTGAATAAACACAAGCATATAACTTGGGATTTAATTGAATCATTTGAGCCTTTTAGCATAGTAGCTATCCTAAGAGAACAAAATGGAATTGTCAATTCATTAGCCACTTTAGAAGTAAAGTTGGCACCCTTATAGGAGTAACAAATCCATAAGTTATCCATTAAATTGGTACCATGTGATTTAGTACCAGACAATGTTGATAATTTTTAAGTGTTTGATTATGACCAATAAATTATCCAATTTTTGACAAACTCGAGGTAATTCAAATCTCAAATAATCAATGATGAATAAAGAAATCACATGTACCATGAATAATAAGATGAAGAGGGTGTTATTTAGCTAAAATAAAATTGCCTCCCATTGGGAATAGTCACCTTGGAAAGGACCTTCGATGTAAATCATCAAGCCCAATCATAGAGGCAACTAAATTTTAATAAATCTAAATTCAGCTCAAAAATTGATTGTGATGAAAATAATGCACACTTCATCAATATTGGCTTAAGTTACACACTAGAAGAAAGGCAAGGAGTCAAGGAACTAATCATTAGGTATAAATATGTAATTGCATCAACTTATGATGACTTAATTATTTTCAATCCTAGATTTATTACCCATATAATTTAATTCAAGCCTATTCATAAACCATTTAGCCAAAGGTAGAGGCCAATTAATCCTATCTTAGAACCATTAATTTAGAATTAGAAAAGTTTATAAGTTTTAGGATAGTTTTTCCTATTAGACATCTGACTTGGGTGGCTAATCTAGTTTCAATCAAGAAAAAGAGTGGGAAGATCAACCTATGTGTTAACTTAAAGAATCTGAATAAAGCTTCAGAGAAGGACAATTATCCTTTTCCTTCCTTATATGAGTTAATATAAATGGTGAGTGGGTCTAAAATTATGTTTTTCTTGGTTGGGTTTTCAAGTTAAAGTCAAGGATTGGTTGAATAAAAAGATAAGATTAAAACATAATTTACTATGAAGTGGGGCACATATGCATATACGTGAATGCCATTTGGGTTGATCAATGCTAGAGCTACTTTACAAAGAGTAATGGATCATGCATTACATGGACTAATAGGGAAGTGCATAATTATATATGGATGATCTCATTTTTTTAAATAGAGATGATCATGTCGACCATCTTTAATTTATTTTTGAGAGGTGAAGGAAGTTTGGGGTATCACTTAACCCCAAGAAAATTATATTCAGCATTACCAAAAGCAACATGATATACCACATCATTACTAAGGATGGGATCACCATTAACCCATATAGGATTCAAGGGATTTCAAAGATAATGTTTCCAAACAACAAAAAGGAACTCAAATCCTTCTTTGGAAAGATAAATTTCATAATGAAATTTATATCAAGGTTTGTAGAGATTGTTAGACCCCTGAATGTAATGCTCAAATAAAATGCTAAATTGGAGTGGATTCTTAAAGCTAAAAAGTCCTTCTAAGACATAAATAAGGCTATTTCATAAGCACCATTATTGATAAGACCTAATTTCACCAAAGACTTTTTCTTGTATTCATTCACATCAAAACATACTATTACTATCATGCTTACATAGAAAAGGGAAGAAAGTGAACATCCTATTTCATTTATGAGTACTAAAATGAATGATGTAGAGATTAAGTTTTCCTTGATTGACAAACAAATCTTCACTCTCATCAAGGTAGTAAAAAAATTTAGACACTACATCCTCTAGAATAAGACCATTGTCATAGTAATAGATCCTACTGTCAAGCTCACACTTGGAAAAATGAATTGGGGGATCATAGAGGTAAATAGATGGTGAAATTACAAGAATTTGATATTTAAATTAAACCTATTAAGATAGTTAGAGGATAAGGCATAATCCAATTGATGACTGAATTAGACCCACACATCACCATTGAAGAGGTCTACTAGACATAATTCTATTGAGGTGTTATCAATGATTTCTCCAAGGTGGCTAAGAGTGTCCTTGAGATGATATGTATACATGGTCCTCAATGATAAAGTGTACCTTAGTGCTCACATAGTTTACATGAGACCCTACAAGTTTTGGTCTTGTTATGGATGTTGTTGATAATGTGTTCTTGATGCAAAGGCCTTACAGAGTATTATAAGTGCTTGGTGTACTTGTGTAAGTGAAAATAATACATTTGAGTAGTCTTGTGAAGGTCTAGGTTATCTTAATCATCTTGGCAGAGTTTACTGATTGATTAGATTGATGATGTTATAATTCACATGTGTGGAGGTGTCAAAAGAAAGTGGTCACATGGGTCTACTCACTTTTGTGTTTAGAGCATGTGTTTTAAGTTTCATGCCATGAAATGATGTCTATAAAAATTTATGATGGTGCAAAGTTTGATCTCTCAAGTAGATTTCATTATTTTTATACTTAATCAAATTTGCATTTTTTAGTGACCATTGGAATTTAAATATTTAAATTTTACAAAGGAAACTAGTTATGATTGTTTAATATGTATCTTGAGAAAATGGATGAATTTGATGATGGATTAAAAATCAAAGTGTTAAATATATTCAAGGGTAATCCATGGAAATTGATTAGGAGGTTTGAATAGTTTTACAATTGTATTTATTTTAGCTCAAAGTTGACCAAGGGTTTGACCTTCATTTGTTAAGGACCCGAGAAGGGTGTTCTAGTTTGTATTGATGATATTTGGATGTTTCATGATGATTTATATATTGGAGAGTGTTTTAGACTCTATAAGGATCATTTTTATGGGTTTTATAGGTTTGATCAATCTATCTTTACTACAAACCATTGCTTAGAAGTTGACTTTTTGCTTGTTAGTCATGTTTTCATGTACAAGGCAAATGATTGAATGGTTTTACATATGTAGAGGTGTCTAGTAATGAATGTAATCACTTTATGGTGTCTTAGGGGACATGTGGCATGGACCCATGTGATTATAATTGGTCTTGTGTTTCTATTTTACTCAGTGAAGTGTTAAAGGGATGAATAGGTCTATATGGGACCTAAAAGAGCCACTTAGGCCTAATTTAAAGGTGTTGTTGCTTAAGGGTTATCTATCAATGCTATGGTTAACCTATGTAGGTGGCATTGATATTTTTATAAGTGGGATAGAATCCTTAAGGGTTAATAAATATATTGTGGCTGACCATGAAGGTGGTGATCATGAAGACTCTATTAAGAACAAAAATAAAGATGAAGGTTTTTAGAGGGTTTTGAGTGAAGTAAAGTGAAGTGTGAGTAAGATTAGTGGATAAATTGAAGACTAGAGTAGTGTGAGGGATATGTGTGTGACCTAGTGTTCATGTTTTTGATGTGGTAATAGTGTTTTTCAGTTTAGATGGTTGAGGATGAGCGAAGAGGTGTAGAGTGACCCAAAATGTTTTTTTAGATGCATTGATTATGTGTGAAGGCTTGAGAAAGTGTGAAGGGTTAAAGAGAGTTGTTATTAATTATTTATCCATCATATTGGAAGGCAATCAAAGTTCTAGAGGTGTTGTGTGGGTGCTCAACATCTAGGGCAAGTGGGTGTTTATCCATGCTTAGGGGTTGGTGCTCCTTATGGAGTAGGTGATTCACTAAAGTCTCTTGTTTATGATCTCTTATAATACTATGGTCCATTTATTTGGTGATTTGAGAGTGGGTTTTATCCCCCATTAGGGTTTCCCATATAATTTATGTGTTATGTGATTTTATCTTGCATTATTTTATTTATTCATTAATATAAATGATTTATATGCTTCATTAATGCTTATGTTGAATGGTTAAGAGTTTGAAGAAATGGAATTGAACATGATTTGATATCATCATTGATTACTCCCCTTCTCAGTGATTATACCTCTAAAAATTGGTATCATAGCCACACCTTCTTTGCAATTTTAACCACTTGAAGGTGATCAAAGGTATAATGAGTAGTCATCAAATGTAAGGTGGGTTATATACTAAGAAAGCACCACTATTTAATGGATCCAACTATATTTTTTAGAGTGTGAGGATGAAGACCTACATCATGTCTCTAGTATTTCACATTTGGCAATCTATTATGGATGGTTATTCCACACCCCCTACTCTTTTAACTAGTGAAGCTAATAAGAAGTTGAGTGAGAATAATTCTAAAGTAATGAATGCTATCATTTATAGCATATCATAGATTGAGCTAACCAAGGTGATCCATTACAAGTCTACCAAGGAAATCTGGGATAAATTATAGACCATCTATGAAGTGGATTAAAAGGTTTAGTTGGTTAAAATTTAGACTTACAAAGGTAATTTGAGGGCCTAAAAATGAAGGAAGAAGATATTATGGCATCCTTTCTTCTAAGGGTTGATGAGGTGGTAAACATGATCAGAAGTCTTGGAGAGGATCTTCAATAAGCTTCTATAGGATAGAAAGTATTAAGGTCTCTCACCCTCAAGTTTGATTAAAAATTATCCATTTTAGAAGAAAGTCATGATCTCACCAAGATGAATATGGATGAATTGAATGGCATCCTTACTACTTATGAGATGAGAGTTAATGAGTAAAAACCACCAAAGAAGGAAACAACCTTTAAAGTGATCAAGGAGACAAAAGGTAAGAAGAGAAAGTTAAGTCTTAAAGACTTTGATCTTAGTGAAGATCAACTTGAAGCCATGATTGAAATAAAATTGAATGTAGATTTAGGTAAATATAAAGGGAAGCTTCCTTTTAAATGTTTTTCATGTGGTAAAGTTGGTCATTTTACAAATAAGTGCTTAGATAGAGGAAACTCTAAATACAAGGAAGCTCATAAGAAATATCATGAGGATGCACATAAAAAAATTTGAATGTCCTAACAAGTCAAAAAAGTTCTTCAATAGGATAAATGATAAGAAGGAGCCATACAAAGGCAATAAGAGTCTTTGCAATGAAGAAGATATTAATGCATCTACTGAAGAAGAAAGATCCACATCAGAAAGTGATGATGCATCAAATGAGATATTATTCATGGTTCTTGATGATGTTGATTATGAATATTCTAAAGGAAAATATCTCTTTGATGGTCATATCTCAGAAGATAAAGATCCTAGATATAATTTTGAAGGTGAGAAAATGTTTCTTGAGAATAAGTTAGACACCACTATTGATGTGTTTGTAGGAATAAAAAAGAATTCATAATCATAGGTGATCTTCCCCATTGAAGAACTTATAGACAAGAACAAGGAATGTTTTAAAGTAACAAAAAAGCTAGAGCTATTAGAGCATGAAGGCAAATAAAATATTTTCATGGAATTAAAATCAAGTAGATCTAGAGGAGATAACCTCATGCTAAACAAAGATATAGCTGATGATTCAGATGATGAAGAATTTAAGGCATATTATAAGAAAGAATTGGTGATTGCTCTTGATGAGCTAAAACACCAAATAAATAAGAGCCATAAGATGAGAGATCTAATTAATGACTATGAGGAGTAAATTAGTTTGTTTGAGGTAATACTGGAGTGAAACTCAAGGGAGTATGAAGGTCTCATAGAGCAAGTGAAACTACAAGCTAAGTCAAGCTGGGTAACCCTTAAGTCAAAATAAGATGAGTGATTTAAGATCAACTAGGTTTTTGAGTCCTTGAAAGGCTGTCTAAGGACTAAAGAGGTTGATTACACCATGTTCAAGACACAATTGGAATAGATAATAGATAAACTCAAGATACATCAAAATTTGAGAAAATTATAGTTGATCTTGATGACCTATTGAGTAGTCAAAAGGTTTCAAATGACAAATCAGGCCTGGGCTTCTATGAATATGTTTAAAAGGGTAAGAATATCAATATAATAGTGATGACAGATTAGAAAACTAATCATTTTAAGGAGAGTGATAGTAAAGTAAATAAGAGTGTTAATATGAATAAGAAGTAAAATTTCAAGAGCTATGAAAGTTCAAGTCAAATCAAGCAACCCAATGTAATAAGGTATGATAACTCCTTTAATGGTTACTGTTATTCTTGTAATCAATTTGAGTATAGGACTAGTGACTATAAAAGACTTCTTCAAAACTAGTATCCATAGAGTAATGGTAGATATCGAAGTCCACATTAGTCAAAGGAGTGATTTAAGTGTTATAAGGTAGGACACATTGTAAGACATTGTCATAGTAAGATGATAAGGTCCTCTAGTCAAGACAAGGTAGGTATGGCTCCAAGAGTGCATGAGAGAGCTCAAAATAAGGTATGGAGATCTAAAGAGGTGAATGAAAAATAGACTCAAAGAGGATTATTTGTCATGAAAAAGGAGGGTATAGGTTCAAGTGTTCAATAATAGGTCTTATCTACCCAAACGGATAAAAAAGTCAAGCAAGATTCCAAGTCTAAGGGAAATAATGAAGTTAAGGACCCATTCAAAGTCAATTTGATGATGAGGAAATATTGTAAGTCAAATATGAGTATGGATATATGGGAATCTCATGAGTTTTAGGAATTTTAGTCTCTATTACAATTGGGTATCTCTACCTATGTTTCTTAGGAGACATATTTCATATGTAGAAGCAAGTGTGTGTGATCTAGGTGATGTACAAGATTCCATAATCAAAATAGGGGTATGTAGAGTTGTGATTGGTCTTTGAGACCCATGCCATTATGGTGGAGAGTTGGTGATCTTATATTTCCAATAATTATGTCGATAATATAAGTGGATTGTAGAGTTTTAAGCATCTTGAGGGGGAGAAACAAGTTATTGTGCTTTCTCCATAGGTTTATGATGAAAATCTTCAAGAGATCTATTTAGGGACATTGGTTCTAAAGACAAGTTCTTAGTCAATATTTGAAGCTTGGTTTAGTTGGTGAAATCATGAATACTAAAGATAATATTGAATTAGAGTGTGGATATGACTTGTCAAAGTATATTACATGGGTTTATATGTGATAATTTAGTCAAAATAACCATTCATGACCATTTGTTCAATTTGATCAGTTTATTTAGTTTTCACTACCTAGTGAGAGCCTATCATGAAAACTTAGTGTATTTTAGGTCTATGTGGATAACCAATGGTTTAGGATAATTGGATTTGATGTGTCTAAGTTCAAAAGGTGTTGTGGAGATGTTATAAGGCTCCCATGATCTTTTTATGATGTTTTGGCTTAGTGACCATTGTGTAAACAGGGTTTGTAGGCACAATCATGAGCTTTTTAGGTGTCAAATGAATATTTACAAGTTTTCAAGGTGATTTTATTATTTTTAAAGGTGTGTTTACCTTATACAGGTGTGTTCTAAGTTTTTATAGATCATGAAGATGTATTAAACTCCATTTGGATCTTTTTTATGGCTCTCAGGTATGATAGTCTTTACTTAAGGGCTAGTAGGTCAAAAACCACATTCATGGATGTATGGGTTCCCCACAGAGTCTAAAATAATTTTTTGTACCAAGTGGTGTGAGTTGGTGACCTCCAGGTGTGAGATAAGTTTTAGGATATGATATTTACCAAAATATGGTAAGTTGACCATGTTTCTTATTAATGCCCTAATGTCTTAGCTCATGTGGGTTAGTGACCCTCCCAAAGGATTTGAGTTTTTAGGTTTCTTAATAAATTGAAATGATATAATTGGTTGTCAAAAAGTGTTTCAAAATTATTACTAAGGTAAGTGGTTTCTTCTATGCTTGTCCATTTGTCAAGTAGGAGGGCTAATTAGCAAGTCAGTTTACAAAGGAGCTATAGTGCATAGGAAGAGTTGGGTGATGAAAATTGGCATGCATGAGGGGGAATATGAGTTTACATCATATATGAATTTTTAAGTCATGGAGGTATATACATGTAAATTTATGACCTTCAAAAAATATGGAAGGGTTACAAGGCCTCTAGGTAAGGCTAGTGTGAATAAGAGTAGTTTTTGGTCATTTTATTCAAAGACAAAGGTATGGTTATCCCTGAATATGTTTCTTGGTTGGATTTTTTCATCATGTGTGTTTGAGAAATAAAATGAATGTCCATTATTCATTCTATAGGTGGCTTGTGAGAGATAATTTGAAGACAACTATGAAGTTTCATCATGGTTAAAGATGGTATGAAGGTGCTCAAGGGGTGTCTAAGCTCAGGTGACTTAGGGGGAGTCCCCATAAGTTTTCTTAAGTTGTTTTAAATAATTTTTTGGTATTATTGTGTGTTTATTCTTCATATAGTAGTGCATGGCCAAATAAGAGTGTTGTCAATGAGTAGGTTTGAGGTAGTCATTATAAGAAATGGTATGCACACTAATAAGGGGAGTTTATATCATTTATAATAGGAGCTCCCTTATTTTTTTTGGATTTTAAATAATTTATAGGTCCTCAATATCATCAAGTAAGCCCACTTTATCATTGTGTCAAAGGGGGAGAGAGTGTTTGTAGAGGGAGAAAGAGTATGTTTATAGCTTTGTGTTAGTGTTTACAAGTGTTGACATCAATTAAAAAAGAAGAGATTATTGAGATGTTGTCAATGATGTCTCAAATGTGGCCAAGAGTGTCCATGATATGATATGTATTCATAGTCCTTAATGATAAAGTGCACCTTAGTGTTCACATAGTTGTATGAGACCTTATAGGTTTTGGTCTTGTTATAGATATTATTGATAATGTGATCTTGATGTAGAGGCCCTATGGGGAATAATAAGCTCTTATTGTACTTTTGGAACTAAAAATAATTGATTTTATTAGTCTTGTGAAGGTCTATTTTAACCTAGTCATCTTATCATAATTTCTTACGTGAGTATATTGATGATGTCAGAATTCACACATGTGAAGATGTCAAAAGAAAGTGGTCACATGGGTCTGTTCAGTTTCGTGCCTAGAGAATGTGTTTCAAGTTTAATGTATTGATATTATGTCTATCAAAATATTTTATGGTGAAAATTTTATCTCCTAGGTAGATTTTACAAAGGAAATATTTTAGTGACTGTTGAAATTCAAATATTTGAATTTTACAAAGGAAACTAGTTGTGATTATTTAATCTATATCTTGAGTAAATAGATGAATCTAATGATGGAGTAAAAAAAAAGTGGTAAATATAATCAAGAATAATCCTTGGAAATTGATTAGGAGGTTTTAATAGTCATATAATTGCATTTATTATAGCTCAAATTTGACCAAGGGTTTGACCTTCATTTGTTAAGGACACGAGAAGGGTGTTTTAATTTGTATTTATGATATTTGGATGTTTAATGATGATTTATCTATTGAATAGTATTTTAGAATCCCTAAGTATAATTTTTATGGATTTTAAAGGTTTGAACAATCCATATTCAATATGAACCATTTCTTGAAAGTTGAATTTCTTCTCCGTCATGGTGTTTTCATGTACAAGGCAAATGCTTTAATGGTTGTACACATGCATAGGTATGTAGTGATGAATGTAATAACTTGAGGGTGTCTTATGGGTCATGTTTTATGGACCCATGTGATTATAAGTGGTCTTGTGTTTCTATTTTTATTGATGAAGTGTTAAAGGGATGAATAAGTCTCCATGGGACCTAAAAGGGCCACTTAGGCCTAATTGAAAGGTTTTGTTACTTATGGGTGATATATAAATGCTATGGTCAACCTATATAGCTCGTGTTTATATTTTTATAAGAGGGATATAATCCTTAAGGGTTAAGGAATGTCTTGTGTTTGACCAAGAAGGTGATGATCATGAAGACTCTGTAAAGAGCAAAAATAAAGATGAAGGTTTCTTGAGAGTTTTGAGCGAAGTAAAGTGAAGTGTGAGTAAGCTTGGTGGATGAATTAAAGAGTATAAAAATGTGATGGATATGTTTGTAACTTAATGTTCATGTTTATGATGTGTTAACATTATTTTCTAAGGTTGATGGTTGAGGATGAGCGAAGAGGTGTAGAGTGATCCAAAAGGTTATTTTAGATGCATTGCTTGTGTGTGAAGGCTTGATAAAGTGTGAAGGGTTGAATATAGGTGTTATTCATTATTTATAAATCATATTATAATTCAATTCTATTTATATAGGTGTTGCTATCAAAGGTTTTGTATGGGTGTTCAACATCTAGGGAAAGTGGGTGCTTGTCCATGTTTAGGGGTTGGTGCTGCTTGTGAAGTGGGTGCTTCACTAAAATGTCTTATTTGTGATCTCTTACATTATTTTAGTCCATTTATTTTTAGGATTAAGAGTGTTTTTAATCCCCCATGAGGGTTTCCCATATATTTCATGTGTTATGTGCTTTGATCTTGCATTTTTTTCTTTGTTTATTACAATGAATGGTTTATTTACTTCATGAATGCTTATGTTGAATGGTTAAGATTTTGAAGAATTAGAATTTAATTTGATTTTTTGGCATTATTTATTCACCCCCCTCTTAGTGATTGTACCTCTAAAAATTTTCCCAAGAAGATTGGTATTTAGGTATTATCTAGTTCCTACTCATTGGAACATGCCCCCTAGAAATCAAAAGAGAGCAAAAACGAGCTTTATGGCTCAAGGATACTCATTATATGATCATGAAGGGACTACTATATAGAAATAATTACAAATTCATTTATATAATATGTGTGTCACATGAAAAATCTTAGGAAATCTTAAAAAAATTACATCACAAGATAAGCAGTGGCCATCCATCTAGCAATACTACAACCCATAAAATACTCATAATGGGTTATCACTGGCTGATAGTCTTCCAAGATGTGCACTTCCATATGAGGACATGATATGAATGCCAATTTTTTTCAAAAAGAGAGGTACACACAATAATTTTGTTATAGCTTGTAATTGAAGCTAGGTCATTCACCCAATAGGAATTATAGTTCATCAATGTTGTAATTCTAAATTCCTTAGCTAAACACAAATTTATCCTCACTACTATAGATTACCGCACTAGATGGATTGACGTAATACCCACCAAGAACTCTAAATCCCAATATGTGATAAGTATTCTTGAAGAACATATCATAACTAGGTTTAACACTCACATGTCTTTGGTTTGAGATAATGGGCTAGCACTTCAATCAGCTGAGTTCACTGAGTAGGTGCATGATAATTAGATTACAATTAATTTCATCCTCCAGTCACTACCATAAGTGAATGGATTAGCTAAGTTGACTAATAATAACCTCATAGATATGGTCAAGAAGTCAGCTATAGATAAACCAGAGGAGTGGCATATTTTCATAAAGTATACACTTTGGCCAAATAAGACTAAGTAAAAATAGGCCCTTAAAGCTTCACCATACCTAATGGTTTATGGGAAACATCTAGTGTTCCCAATCATGCTAAAATTACCAACATATCAGTTTATGCAAGAATACATGGAGCCTAATGAAAAAATAGAGTCTATATTATTGAATATCATCAAAATGGAAGACTCCAGGGATAAATCATTTCAAAACTTCAACAAAAATCAAGATGTGTTCAAGAGATTTTTAAACAAGAGAGAAAAATTTAGATCATTCATGATCTCTAACTTGGTGCTGCTATGGGATAAAGGACATGAGAAAAAATGGAATACATGATAAGTTTACTCCAATATGGATAAGACTGTATCAAATTTCAAAAATCTTGGGTAATAATGCATTTCAATTGAAATATCTTCAAGGTAATTATCTAACATATTTAATTAATGGATAGTTTTTGAAACATTACTTCATGTCTACCCCATCTAAATAGGTATCTAAGTAATAGTAGATATTTTAGTAGATGTAGGAGTATATTATATTTGCTTTATAAGTTAGTTTCTTTATTTCTCTAATTTTTTTATTAGATTAGTTTGTGTTTTCTAGTGTAGCCCTTTTTGCTTTCAATAGTTTTCCTGCTTTCTAGAATAGTTTTCTTTTTATTTCATGATAGTAAAATTCTAGTCAATCTGGTATGATCAATCATAGTTTGACATGATTTGAATCCAACCTGAATCAACGGAGTAACACATAATTTAATTCAAAAAATTTAATTCAGGTAATCAATGAGAGAGTTATCCATGAATATGTCCTAAAGATAATAATTTCATTAGGTATGTAAAAGTTACTCCTAAAATTCTATGTAAATTTAGAAAACTCTCCTTATTCCCTTGGCTCAAAATGACATAAAACATTAATACTTGTTTAAGGTAATAATCATGGACATAAACAAGAGATGACAAGGACATTTTTATTAAACCTAAAATTTAATAAGACCAACTCATTGTGGTCACCTTTTCCCTCTTTTTGAAAGCAAAACAAAGAGAATAAAAATAAATAATAAAAGGCATAACCCAAAAATCCAAAAGAAAATCAAAAAGGGGATTCAAAATCTACATGATGAAATAAGATAAATGTATCACACATCATGAAAAATATGAAGGTAGGAGGAATAGGTGATCAAAGTTATCTCTATCGAGGCTATGAATGCTTGGCTAGTAGCAGATTAATTCTTGATCTCCCCATGTATACACCTAATGCCCAATAAAAGTGAAACTTACTACTCACCCTTATGTCTTTGACTAAAAACCTAAGATAAGAGGTAAATAAAAACACCTCCCACACACAAATCTAAGTGTATGTAATCATAAATGAATCATTTCCATAAAATAATCCTAGATTAGATGGGATAGAGCACACCTAAACATCCAATTGGAGCATACAATTACTAAATGGGAGCATGACCAATGTGAGGATCTACTAGAACCAATTAGGGAATCACTTTTCATAACACACCATATGAGATAGAGTTTAAAATCCTATAGTCTAACACAATATCATAAGAACCCTAAAATATTCCTATGATTTAATATTTCACTAATCTAATAACAAGAAAATTAAATCTAATCTAGTGTGCACCAAAGCTTGTGGCACAAAGTGGGGGTTATAAACAAAATAGATAAACAACTAAACTAAACATGTATAAAACAAATATAATCATGTCAATGTATACATGATTATAATACATGGAAGAGAATAATACATATGTTATATCTATCTACTCTTACAAAGTAGGAATAAAGTTAGGAATACTTACCTTTGAAGATGAATTTGTCAAGCCTCAATCTTATGAAGCACTGATGGTCTACCCACTCCTTTCCTGGTGTACCCCTTAAGGTATGCACTTAGAGAGATTGAGATTTGATATGTTTTTTGTAAAATACAAAGTGTTAGTAATTAATAAAAGTTAAAAATATTATATGTATACATATGCCCCAATTGAAGTTCATCATGTGTCATGTAAGTACAACATAGGATGGTGCTTTGGAGATAGAACATGGTAACACACAATACTGATGCTAAGTATGGTGTATTAAGCAAAAAATAAGATAAATGAAATAATTGTATTGAGAAATAAATACCTTTAACTTACCTTAATTCCATAGACAAAGAAGACTGTAATAAAAATGAAGGTTTCCAATGTAGAGTACACTAAGTAAACTTGTAGAAGTTAGTGCACAAAATAACTAAAAATCAAAATTTTGGGAAGATAGGCATATGATAGTGGAAAATAATCTCTATGTCATTATGATTCTAACACATTTTATTATTTTAAAAATAGATGAGCATAAACAAATATAGAGGCAAAACAAGGAATCCCCCTTAAAATAAATGAAAGAATTTGACTTTTGAAAAGTGGTTTTTAAAGAGGGAAAGAGAGAATTCATTTTGTATTTTGAATTTTGAAAGATAGGAAAGAGAGCTATGAGACTAGACAAGGCTAGGATGGTAAGGGAATGATATTTTAGATGAGTAGGACACCTAGAGGTGGCAATAGGTGCACTATAGGTATGTAACTATAGATCTCAAACTAGATTTTGAAATGTGTATTAAATTAAGTGAATTTTTTATAACATTTGGTTTTAATCACCGATGACCATAGGGATAATAGATATCTTAGAGGAGAGGTGAGCCTTATCCATGTGCGTTACACTCTTAGAACTAATATTTAGA
Organism: Torreya grandis; assembly: GCA_037957365.1. Classification (NCBI taxonomy): domain Eukaryota; kingdom Viridiplantae; phylum Streptophyta; class Pinopsida; order Cupressales; family Taxaceae; genus Torreya; species Torreya grandis. The sequence goes on along the minus strand of JARHVA010000467.1, from coordinate 4,785,246 downwards.
GGATGGAGAGTTAGTATGGATGACGTGTATATATCATAAATTTCAGATCTCTAGAAAATGGTGATAGGCCTTATGACACAGTGGGTGCTCTATCACAAGTCAGATGGTAAGGTATCACTATTCATGGTAGCCTTGAGTAAGATGATACTAGAGGAGGGATTATTATATAATTTAGGCTTTATCATCTAGGCCTATCTTGTTCATGATCTATTTGAGATGTTGGTTAGAGGGTAGAAGACTATGTGACTGATCATACTATTGATAACATAGATATATGAGAGATTCCCCATGTATTGATTGGATGGGTTATCCCATGTGGTTGATGATGGGTTACCTCAAGCATAGAGATGATAGGAGGACTAGGTAGAAAAATCCATGCCTCACATTATAAAATTATAGTCCATGAGATGCACAAACATCATATGGTAGTTATATGGGCACATAGTAACTACATGGGTGATCTGGTACATAGTTGCACCACCACTAGAGAGGAAAGAGGTGATTATAAATTATACATGGTAGAGAGACACATCCAATGGCATGGGTGCTAGGATAGATGGGATTACCTCATCTAGCGATACTATTTCTAATGCCCAAATAGTGGGCTCAACATGTGAGGGAGCCATGAGGGAAGAGGGGACTTGGATCACTAATAGTGAGGCCAACACTAAGGCCATGTCAAGAGTGACCATGGACTAGTAGATCATGATGAGGGGTAGAGGAGGAGGTGGAATAAGTAGAGATACTATATGTACCACTACTAGCCCTACAGTGAAATAAGTAATGACCATTGGGGATATGATGGAGATAGGAAAGAGTGGAGACTAGAGACATCCTAGATGATCCCATAGATGCACTAGATGAGATGTTAGAGAGACCACTTAGATGGAGGCTGAGATGGACATGATCCATGATATCCAAGTTCAAGTTGAGGAGGTAATAAATTGAGGAAACACTAGGAGGTTGCATAGATGGGGAAAGTATGCTAAGAAATAATGCAGAGGATGATATTATAAGAGTTGAGATACAAATAGGTATGAAAATGGTTGAATTATTTATTAAGTTTTTCTTTGGTAGTAGAGAGATATAGATAGATATTATGAGATATGACAATGATCTAATATCCATCTAGTGTGATTTTTGTAGGCATACCTAAGGATGACGAGGATAGATGGGGGTCCCTAGTGAGGGGAGTACTCCATGATAGCCTAAATGAGACTCTGAAACCATACAACCCCATGACACTAGAGGATTTGAGTGTACCATCTACCCTAGCTCATATGAGATGGTTCAAATTATTTGGTGAGGAAATGAGCTAGATATAGGTGTAGAGGGAAGGGGTGCATCCACTAATAGAGATGGGTGCAGGTAAGAGACAAGCCCCATAGGCCTTGGTAGATGAGAGAGTTATGCATTTAGAGATAGTGACATAGATGATGTATGCATATATAATGATGCAAACTTAGTTGGCACAGGCATATATGGTGACACAAGCTAAGGTGGTATAAGCACAAGTGTAGATAACATGCCTATAAGGATAGGTAGAGGGATTGAGATCTTTAATTGCTTCATTACATCATACCATTCAAAGGAGTCATATTGAGGCCTCAACATGGCTAGGCCATATGATAGATAGGGTGGAGCTCAACTATAGTGCTAAGGATTAATCTATGGTTGTATATGTTATATCAAACTTATAATATATATTAATATATATATATATATATATATATATATATATATAAAATTTTTGGCTTATTGGTTTTGGTTGTATATGTTATCTTTCTAATGGTTGTGTTTTTTCATTATGGTTGAGGTTGTGGATGCTTTGAATATATTTATTTCTAGGACATGTATTTATCTTTGTTATATATGCTATAAGAAATATATGTGGTGTGGTTTCTTTTCTAGAATTATGGAGTACAAATGGATGGTTAAAAATAAATAGGTGAAAAAGGACTTAGAAAAATATAATCAATCAAATAAAATGTATTACACACTAGTTCAAGCTTGGAAATGTGTAATAACAAAAAAAAAATGACTAAGTATAAAAATCCAAGAAAATGGAAAACAAGATGGTAAAATGGGATTTGTTTTTAAACCAATGTAAACTATTTTTTCACTAAAGTAAGACAAGTAAAATCATACTAAATATTACATTGGGAAGTATGACAAATAATGTAAAAAAATGGAAGGTATGTAAAAGGTCACAGAAAGTAAGAAAAACAAATCAAAAATTAAGTCAATCAATTATACTAATTCATGATGGGAAGTACAAAATAAAAATAAAAATTGCAAAAATTTGGTCTTAAATTTATCATATTAATTCAAGATGGGAAGTATGAGAAATTCAAGAAATGGTTGTAATCTTACATGCACTCAAAAATTAAGAAAATAAAAGGTGAAAGCAAAATGAAGTAAGCATAAAACATACTAAATATCAAGATGGGAAGTATGTCAATGAGGTGCAACCTCATAATCTTTTGAATCTTATCATATATATGACACATGTAATTTGAATGGTGACTTGTTTATTGTAATTTTTTTATGAGGAGGGATGGGTCCTATCTATGGTCTTACACTACAACTCACCAAATAAAAACCCAAGGGGATGCCAAAAAAACATTAGAAAGCATAAGGATAAGTAATGGTAAATCAAGGATGTGGGTAATAGGATGGAAAAGGTGGTAATTTATGAGGGATGTTGGGTACTATCCATGGTCTTACAAAGTAACTCACAAATGAAATCCCATGGGGAGTGATCAGTAAGCAAAACAATATTTCCCAAGAAGAAATATGAAGGACAAGGAATGAAAAAAGGAGTGTAAGAAGTCAGACTAAGGCATCTTATGAGAATACCTTAGGAGGCAAGAGGCATACTAAGGACATGAGAAGATACTAAGGGACTAGTGGTCGTCTATGTAGAAAGGAAAACGACTTGCTATAGACACAAATATTTTTAGGAAAATAGGTTTACTACTAAGATAAAATCATGATGGTAGATTGTTACAAGGAAATGTAAAATGGACCTACCTTCCCACGACCTGCTCCCCTCTCCTCATGACCCCTTACAGAGCCATAAATCTACTATGAAGATTGGATATTTGCATGAGAAATTAGGTAGCACTAAAATATTTTTTTGATTCTCCTCTTCTAATATACTAGCATACCACACCCCAAAGAACCTCAGTTCTAATGTGAGGCCAATTGTGGAGTTTGAGCTTTGACTAGAAGAAGGAGATGTGCTTTCAATCACATTTTTAGTGTGATTTATTATATTTTTACCTTTTTATATCATTTCATTTTATTTAAATGATTTGGATTTTTAATTTATTTTGAAGGATTTTTAAGATTCTGCCTTCATATGGATTTGGAATAACCAATCATGAGAGAGATAGTGATACACATAAATGAGTTGTAGGTTAAGGCTAAAGAAAGCTAAGTGACCCAAAACAAAATATTAACTAAAAAACATAGAATTGAAAATTAACTAAGCATGTGATATCAAGTTTCAACTATGTATATGTTTAGTTTTTGGAAAAAGTAAGAAGGGAGAAAGGAGATCCAAAGTAGGATCGGTGAAAGGACATTATAATGAGAAAGATTACTTGCTAACTGATCACATGGTAATTAGAGATAGTAATCAAAGGAAAAATGGTAAATATAACCAAGTCACCATGACAAATATCTATGAAAAATAAAGATAATAAAGCAAAATAATCTTGATGATATAATGGAAGAGTTTTGAAAAAAACTCTAAAAGAAAAGAAATCAATGATAAGGGAAAGACAAATATATTTGAAATGAATAACATAAGCTAACTACAGTACAAAAAGAAGGAAAAACATGATATAAGATAAAAAATAATTTGACATAGTGTCAAATGATATAATTAAAATATAAATAAGATTGGAACACATGTCCAATCCAAATATAAATGATAAATCACCATGCATGTGCTCATAAATACTGGTAAATTTATCCACACAAATTATCTAATACATCAGATAAGTCTCTATGAAGATGTGATTAAAAACTTAGAAGTTTTGGTTGATAAATATTTTAAGGACATATAAATAATATAGTAATAATGAATTCTCTGAGAAGAGATGTATTATTACTCAAGATCGTAATACAACTATATGCTTATCTCTGGGAAGAGATGTTTGATTTTCCATTTTGGGTTACATTTTAATTTATACCTATTTTTAAAGTAAGGGTAGGATGTGTAAGGACACCAATATTGAGGGAGATTAAGTGGTTCAACTTTCATGCTTTAAAACAATACAGAATTCAAGGAATTACTATTTTTAGAAACTTACTATTTTTAGACTAAACAACTAAAACTGAAATTTGGGGCAATTCCATTGGGTTTTAGGGGTTAAAACTTCATCAATCAAATATCCATGCCATCTCATAGAATTCTCCTCATTATTAGCTTTCTAATGGTTAAAACGGTGAGTCAATTAGAGCTATGGTACAAAAGTTATGGCTCTCAGAAGTTCTGTCATCAATTGGTGTAAAACTGTCACCCAAATTGTCACCTAAATCGCTGACCGAATCATTCCTCCCTCCTTGAAAATAAATTTTCCCCATTACTTTAATGTACCTCATCAGGTGTGACAGTTATTTCTTGATTTGATTCTCTATGAGCCACTCACCTTGGTGGTTAAGCTGGCCCCTTTTGACCACTCGATAAAGTAGAATAAAGCCTCCTCTTGTTGTCTTCATCCAAGTGTCCACAATCTAATCCTTCTCCTCTGGACCAAAACTCTTTGGATCAAGCTCATCAATGTCTAGTTGTTTTGATATGACTAAAGTGTACAATAGAGCTAGATGATATGGTTTGAGGAGCTCCACATTGAATATTGGATGCAAACCAAGGTAGGCTGGTAGGTTCAACTCAAAAGCATTTTCTCTAACTTTTTTGGTGATGGTGTAGGGACCATATCATAGATGCCAAATTTTTCTATGTGGGCCTACAAGTTGTTCCTTCTGAAGCCACAACCAAACCTTATCACCCATAACAAAATGGTGTGCAATATTATGTTTGTCATGGCATTGCTTATACTTATGATTCATCTTCTCCATAATTTCATGAACTTGTTACTAGATGTGTTGCATTTGTTCAATGAACTTTTTTGCTTTTGCTACCTCAGATCTTCCATGAGGTGTGTATTCCATGGTGGAGAATGGAATGGCTATATCATTTGGTGCCATGGGTTGGAACCCAAAGCATACTTGGAATGGACTATGCTTGGTTGAGCTATGCAGGGCCTGATTATATCCATGTTATATGAAAAGAATCCCCTCATCCCATGTGCATGGATGTTTGTAGTGATACATATAAATCATGTGAACAATCAAGTGATTCACCACCTCTATCTGACCATCAATTTGTGAATGGAATCTGATGGACTTCATCAGCTTGGTATCCATCATATTCCATAGAGTGAACCAAAAGATGCTCAGGAACTTGCTATCTTGATCTGAGATAATGGACATGGGGAGACCAAAATGGAGCCATACATGACTAAATTATAGTGAGCAGTTTCTTTAGCATATATTTTTTTCTTAGAAGAAATCATGATAGCCATCTTTAAAAAATGATCAACTACCACAAAAATATAGTCCTTACCATGTTTTAAAGTGGGCAAACCTAAGAGAAAATCCATTGAGATAGATTCCCAAGGCCTGGTGGGTTTTGGCAATGGCATGTACAATCCTTGCTTATTATTTGTTGGCTTGGCTATCATACATAGGGTACAATATTTGAGATGTCTTTCCACATCCTTTCACATATAGGGATAGAAGAAGTGTTTTTAAAGAACTACCAATGTCTTTTCTATACCAAAGTGTCCAGCTATCCTACTGAAATGTGCTTCCCATATCATCTTCTATTGCTCTTTAGCTAGAACACAGATGTGCCCCATATGATAGAGGATATTATCTTGTAAATAGAAATTAGAAACATGTTTACTTTTTTGAAGCACCTAATATATATCAACAAAGGTAATATCTGCTTCATACAGAGTACCCTAAGTGCCAGTCTCATGTCCACACAGGTCAAGAACTATTGTGAGTACAATAATTGTCAGGCAGCTCAAATAATCTATAGTTGTATTTGAGCTCCCCTTTTTGTGTTTGATTATTAGATGGAATTTCTAAAGATATGTGGCCCAATTTTTGTGCCTCTCATTTCATAGTTTTTTATGTGTTTGGATGAATGCCAATAGTCTATGGTTAGTGTGGATGATCATCTCTTTCCCCAAGATTTAGTGTTTTCATTATTTGTAAGCTTGCAAAATGGCATAAAGCTCCTTATCATATGTCAAATATTTCCTGACTGTATTAGTGAAAGTTTCACTATGATATAGAATAGGATGGCCATGTTGCATGATGATAGCTCCCATGGCATATTCAGATGCATCTATCATCAACTCAAAAGGTTGATGCAAATTTGGCAAGGCAAGAACAGGGGCTGAGCAAAGTTTGTTCTTATAATTCTCAAATGCCCTTTCTTATATTTCACCCCACTAAAATTTAGCTTTAGCTCCTCCTCTAGTCACTTGGGTTAGTGACCAAGAAACATTTGAAAATCTAAGAACAAATTTGTGATATAAATTTTCAAGACCCAAGAAGATGTGAAGTTTTGTGAGGGTCCTTGGTGTGGGCCATTCTTGAATAACCTGAATCTTTTCTAGATCAACATGGACCCCTTCCTCATTCAAAACGTACCTAAGGTACTAAATTTTGGTCATCCCCAACGTACATTTGTCAAGATTTTCATGTAGCTTGTGCTCTTGAAGAGTTTGAAGCACCTTACAAACATGTTGCAAATGTTCCTCCCATGTTATATTGTAGATGAGTATGTCATCCAAGTAGACAATGACAAATGAGTTGGTGAAGGGTCATAGGATGTCATCCACCATCCTCATGAAGGTTACAGGTGTGTTAGTTAAGCCAAAAATCATACCCAACCATTAAAAGAGCCCCTCCTTAGATTTGAATGCAATCTTCTAGACATCAATGGGATCGATGGGAATTTGGTGATAGCCAAATTTGAGATCAATTTGGTGAACTTCACACCATGAAGTTGGTCCAGCAGGTCATCAATCCTAGAGAGATGGTAGTGATTCTTCATAGTGATTTTATTTAGGGCTTGATAGTCAATGCAAAGCCTCCATGTTCCATCTTTCCTTGGTGTTAAGGCAATTGGAATGCCATAAGGTGAAGAGCTTGGCCTGATGTGACCCCTTTGGATCAATTCTTGAATCTATCTTTTTATCTCATCATTCTCCAAAATTGATCTGTGATACATAGGACTATTAGGCAAAGGTGATCTTGGGATCAAATTGATATAATTTTTTACCTAGAAATGTAGTGGAACTCCTATGGGTGACTTGAATAAGTCATCATATTCTCTTGTTATTTGTCTTATCTACTTTTATTGTTTTGTTGATTGTGTAGTCAGGACTGCAACATCGACCTTCTTGGATTTATGTGGTTTGACCACCATGAAAACAAATTGCTTTGTCTTCTCCACCAATCTCTTACATTACTTAGCACTAATTAGGGAGACATATGTGGGAGGTGGTACATCTAATACCCTATAGCACTGTGTTCCAAGAGTGAGGGTGATTATTTGGTTTTGTGATTCATATATGCCATGTTACTCATACATGAATGGTCAACCAAGGAGTACATCACAAACATATAGATTGACCACATCACAAAAGATTTCATCTTGGAAAGGTTTTATTGCATATGAAATAAAACACTGATGGGTGACACGGAGGTCTCTCCCTGGGCTCAACCATCCAATACTATATGGCTTTAGATGAGGCTTCATGGATAGATTTAGAATTTTCAAAAATTTGGTAAAGATTAAATTCTTTTGACTCCCACTATCAAGAATGAAATGTAGAGGCTTACCTTTTACCCATAATTTGGAGTGAAACAATCTTTCCTTGTCATCTGGCCTTTCTTCACAAATCTATAATGAAGTGACAATGGTGTCAGGCTTAGTATCTATAATTTCTTTTTCATCCTCTTCGACTATGGGTTGTGTATGAGATAGACTAGTAGATGTTGAGTATTGTGACTCAGAAAGTAGTGAATTGATAGATCAACATTCTTCTTTAGAGTGAGTTCTAGTTTTGTGGTAATCACACCATTTTCCAACCTTCCCCTTATAAGGTTTCTTATCTTTAAACTCCTTTTTCTTCCAATTTTGGTCTCATTTTTGACCTTCCTTGTCACTTTTCCATTTTGAGGGCTGACTCTTCATATTCTTTTTGCCATGCTTTTGCTCAATCTTTACTATGAATTTGTATGCATCACTAAGGGTTTCCAAATTGAAGAGTTCCATTTCCCCCATTATGTACCATTGTAGTCCACCATGATATTTGAGTCTTATGTTTCTCAATTTCTTAGATGCCTGATCTTGCAGATAAAGTATGAAAAGTGTTTGTGTAATCTTAAATAGATTGGTCCTTACCTTGGTGAAGTTGTTACCACTATATGTACAGATCATCATATGCTCCAATGGGATAGTATTCTTCTTTCACCACTTCCATGAAATCATCCTGGGTAGGTTCCACCTCAAGGCCAATGTCATCTATACTAAACCTCTTTTTGTATACTTCCCACTAGTTTTTCATGGGCAATGATGCTTTCAAAAGAGCAAAAGTGATCTTTTCTCCATCAATGAATTTATTTATTGAGAAGTAGGAAGAAAATTGATCTTACCAATTTTATACTAAGATTGATGTTACCTTCAAATGTAGGAATATAAAAATTCACCTAAACCTTGAAGGGTGTTGGGGCACTAAAAGGATGTTCCATGGATGAGGAGCCAGGAATTACAGCTGAGGAACTAGAATTTTCCATCGAGAGTTGTTGAAGAATTTGGAAAAATTGTTTTAAAATATATACTTGTTTCCATTAGAGGAATTCATTCACCATTTCCTTAAAAGGATTAGATGTCTCAGTGTCATCTTCCATTTGAAGTCATTTGGAGTGAATAGGTTGATAGTTTAGAAGCTCTATTATTTTCCACCCAAGATTCTTGTAGCCTGACCTCATCCTTAGGATCATACACTCTCAAGACAAATTGATTTGATACCACTGATCCAAAACTCAAAATTTCTAGTTGATAAATATTTTAAGAACATAAAAATAACATAGTAATAATGAATTCTTTGAGAAGAGATGTATTATTACTCAAGATCACAATACAACTATATGTTTATCTCTGGGAAGAGATTTATAATTTTCCATTTTAGGTTACATATTCATTTATACCTATTTTGAAATTAGGGGGAGGATTTTTAAAGTTCCCAATCTTGAGGGAGATTAAGTGGTTTGACTTCCACACTTTAAAATAATACAGAATTTGAGGAATTATTATTTTTAGAAACTTACTATTTTTAGACTACACTACTAAAATTATAATTTGGGAATTCATCAATAAAATATCCATGCCATCTCATGGTGTTATTCTCATTCTTATCTTTCCAATGATTCAAATGGTGAGTTAATTGGAGCTACGGTGCAAAAGTTATGGCTCTCAAAAGTTCCATCATCAATTAGGGTGGAATTGTCACCTAAATTGTTGCTTGAATTGCTACCTAGATCATTCCTTCCTCCTTGAAAAGTAATGGTCCCCATTGTATCAATGTTCCTCATCAAGTGTGCTAGTTGTGTCTTGATTTGATTCTCTATGAGCCACTCACATTGGTGGCTAAGCTGGTCCCTTTTGACCACTTGATAAAGCAAAATAGAGCATCCTTTTATTGTCTTCATTTAGGTGTCCACAATTTGATCATACTCCATTGGACCAAAAAGCTATGGATCAAGCTCATCAATGTCTAGTTGTTCTAATATGACTAAAGTTTCAAATAGAGGTGGATGATATGGTTTGAGGAGCTCCAAATTGAATATTGGATGCAGACAAGGTAGGCTAGTAGGTTCAACTCAAAAGCATTTTCTCCAACTTTTTTGGTGATGGTGTAGCAACCATATTATAGAGGCCAAATTTTTCTATGTGGGCCTACAAGTTGTTCCTTCTAAATCCACAAGTAAACCTTGTCACCCATAACAAAATGGTGATTAATCCTATTTTTGTCATGGAATTGCTTATATTTATAATTCATCTTCTCCAAGAAGTCATGAACTTACTGCTAGATGTGTTGCATTTATTCAATGAACTTTGTTGCTTTTGTTGTCTCAGATCTTCTATGAGGTGTGTATTCCATGGTGGAGAATGAAATGGCTATATCAATTAGTGCCATGGGTTGGAACCCAAAGCATACTTGGAATGGACTGTGCTTGGTTGAGCTGTGTAGGGCCCAATTGTATCCATATTTTATGAAAAGAAGCCCCTCATCTCATGTTAATGGATGTTTAGAGTGACACATCTAAATCATGTGAAAAATCAAGTGGTTTACCACCTCTATTTGACCATCAATCTATGGATGGAATACTATGGAATTCATTAGCTTGGTATCCATCATCTTCCATAGAGTGGACTAGAAGATGCTCAGGAACCTGCTATCTCGATTTGAGACAATGGACTTAGGGAGACCAAAATGGAGCCATACATGACTAAAATATAGTTGAGTAGTTTATTCAATAGATATATTTTTCTTAAGAGAAATCATGATAGCCATCTTTTAAAAATGATCAACTACCAAAAAAATATAGTCCTTGCCATGGTTTAAAGTGGGAAAACCTGAGAGAAAATCCATTGAGATAGATTCCCAAGGCCTAGTGGGTTTTGGCAATGGTGTGTAGAATCCTTGCTTCTTATTTGTTAGCTTGGCTATTACACATGGGGTACAATATTTGAGATATATTTCCACATCCTTTCACATATGGGGCTAGTAGAAGTGTTTTTGAAGAACTACCAATGTCTTTTCTATACCAAAGTGTCCAGTTGTCCTACTAAAATGTGCTTCCCATATCATCTTCTGTTGCTCTATAATTGGAACATAGATGTGCCCCATATGATAGAGAAAATTATCTTAAAAATAGAAATTAGAAACATGTTTAAATTTTTGAAGCACCTGATATGTATCAACAAAGGTAGGGTCTGCTTCATACAGAGCACCCCAAGTGGCAGTCTCATGTCCACACAGGTCAGGAACTATTGTGAGTGCAGTAATTGGCAGGCAACTCAAAAAATCTATAGTTATATTTGAGCTCCCATTTTTGTGTTTGATTATTAGATGGAATTGTTGAAGATATGTGGCCCACTTTTGGTGCCTCTCATTTCATAGTTAGCTCATGTTTGGATGGATTCTAATAGCCTATGGTTAGTGTGAATGACCATCTCTTTCGCCAAGATGTAGTGTTTCCATTGTTTATAGGCTTGCACAATAGCATAGAGCTCCTTATCATATGTCAAACATTTCTTGACTATATCAATGAAAGTTTCACTATGATATGCAACAATATGGCCATGTTGCATGATGATAGCTCCCATGGCATATTCAGATGTATCTATCATTAACTTAAAAGGTTGATGCAAATCTAGCAAGGCAAGAACAAGGGCTGAGCAAAGTCTATTCTTCAAATTCTCAAATGCCTTTTGTTGTATTTCACCCCACTAAAATGTAGCTTTAGCTCCTCCTTTAGTCACTTGGGTTAGTGACCAAGAAACATGTAAAAATCCAAAAACAAACTTGTGATAGAAATTTTCAAGACCCAAGAAACTATGAAGTTTTGTGAGGGTCCTTAGTGTGGGCCATTCTAAAATAACTTGAATCTTTTCTAGATCAACATGGACCCCTTCTTCATTCACAACATACCCAAGGTACTAAATTATTGTTATCCTAAATGTACATTTGTTAAGATTTGTATACAATTTATGCTCCCAAAGAGTTTGAATCACCTTAAAAACATGTTACAAATGTTCCTCCCATGTTTTGTTGTAGATGAGTATGTCATCTAGGTAGAAAACCATAAATGAGTTGGTGAAGGGTCATAGGATGTCATCCATCATCCTCATGAAGGTTACAGGTGCATTAGTTAAGCCAAAAGGCATAACCAAACTATTCAAAGAGCCCCTCCTTAGATTTGAATGTAGTCTTCCAGACATCGGTGGGATTGATGGGAATTTGGTGATAGTTAAATTTGAGATCAATTTTGGTGAAAAAATTTGCACCATGAAGTTGGTTTAGAAGGTCATCAATCCTAGGGAGAGGGTAGAAATTCTTCATAGTGATTTTATTTAGGACTTGATAGTCAATGCAAAGCCTCCATATTCCATCTTTCTTTGGTGTCAAGACAATTGGTCTGCCACAAGGTGAAGAGCTTGGCTTGATGTGACCCTTTTAGATCAATTCTTGAATCTAACTTTTTATCTCATCATTCTCCAAAATTGATCTATGATACATTGGACTGTTACGTAAAGGTGATCCTCGGATCAAATCGATAGAATGTTTTACCTGGCAATGTAGTGAAACTCCTGTAGGTGACTTGAATAAGTCATCATATTCTCCTATGATTCATCCTATCTACTTTTGTTTTTTTGTTGATTATGTAGTTAGGACTGCAACATTCACCTTCTTAGATTTCTATGGTTTGACCACCATGATAAAAATTGCTTTATCTTCTCCACCAATCTCTTACATTACTTAGCACTGATCAGGGAGAAAGATGTGTGAGGTGGTACCTATGGTACCTTATAGCTCCATGTTCCAAGAGTGATGATGATTCTTTGGGTTTGTGATTCATAGATGCCATGTCATTCATACATGAACGACTGACCAAGGAGTACATCACAAACATCTAGATTGACCACATCACATAAGACTTCATCTTGGAAAGTTTTTATTGTATATGAAAGAAGACATTGATGGGTGACATGGAGGTCTCTCCCTAGGCTCAACCATCCAATACTATATGGATTTGGATGAGGCTTCATGGATAAATTTAGACTTTTCACAACTTTAGTAGAGATTAAATTCTTTTGACTCCCACTATCAAGAATTAAATGTAGAGGCTTACCTTTTACCCATAATTTGGAGTGAAATAATCTTTCCTTGTCATTTAGCCTTTCCTCATAGGTCTATGATGAAGTGATGATGGTGTTAGGCTTAGCATCTACAATTTATTCTTCATCCTCTTTGACTGTGGGTTGTGTATGAGACAGACTAGTAGATGTCAAGTATTGTGACTCAGAAAGTAGTGACTTGATGGCTCAACATTCTTCTTTGGAGTGAGTTATAATTCTATGGTAATCACACCATTTTCCAGCCTTCCCCTTCTAAGGTTTCTTATCTTCAAACTCCTTTTGCTTCCAATTTTTGCCTCATGTTTGACCTTCCTTGTCACTTTTCCATTTTGAGGGTTGACTCATTGTATTCTTTCTACCATGCTTCTGCTCAATCTTCACTGTGAATTTTTATGCCTCACCGAGGGTCTCAAAATTTAAGAGTTACATTTCCCCCCATATGTACCATTATAGTCCACCATGATATTTGAGAGTCTTATGTTTCTCAATTTCTTGGATGCCCAATCTTGCAAACAAAGAATGAAAAGTGTCTATGTAATGTTGAGCAGATTGGTCCTTACCTGGATGAAGTTGTTACCACTATATGTATAGATCATCATATGCTCCAATGGGATAGTATTATTCTTTCACCACTTCCATGAAATCATCCTAGGTAGGTTTTACCTCAAGGCCAATGTCATCTATATTGAACCTCTTTTTGTACACTTCCCACCAGTTTTTCATGGGCAATGATGCTTTCAAAAGAGAAAAAGTGATCTTTTCTCCATTAGTGAATTTATTTATAGAGAAGTAGGAATACAATTGATCTAACCAATTTTCTACTACATCAGCATTGAATTTGCCTACAAATGTAGGAATATTAAAATTCACCTAAACCTTAAAGGGTGTTGGGGCACTGAAAAGACGTTCCATGGATGAGGAGCCAAGAAGTGCAACTGAGGAACTAGAATTTCAAATTGGGAGTTCTTAAAAAATTTGGGTAAATTATTGTATCATATGTGATTATTTCCATTAGAGGGATTCATTCACCATTTCCTTGAAAGGATCAGATGTCTTGGTGTTATCTTCCATTTGAAGTCATTTGGAGAAAATAGGTGGATAGTTTAGAAGCTCTATTATTTTCCACCCAAGCTTCTTGTAGCCTGACCTCATCCTCAAGATCATACACTCTCAAGACAACAACTCTAATACCACTGATCCAAAACTCAGAAGTTCTGGTTGATAAATTTTCAAGAATACAAAAATAACATAGTAATAATGAATTCTCTGAGAAGAGATGTATTATTACTCAAGATCGCAATACAACTATATGCTTATCTCTGAGAAGAGATGTCTAATTTTATATTTTAGGTTACATATTAATTTATACCTATTTTGAAAGTAAGGGGAGGATGTGGAAGGTCACCAATCTCAAGGGAGATTAAGTGGTTTGACTTCCATACTTTAAAATAATACAAAATTTGAGGAATTACTATTTTTAAAAACTTACTATATTTAGACTGCACTACTAAAATTGAAATTTGGGGTAATTTCATTGGGTTTTCAAGGGTTAAAATTCATTGAGAAGAGATACATGCCATCTCATGGTGTTTTCTTAATTATTAGCTTTCCAATGGTTTAAACAATGAGTTAATTGGAGCTACACTGCAAAATTTATGGCTCTTGGAAGTTCCATCATCAATTAGGGTGGGATTGTCATCCAAATTGTTGCCTAAATTTTTGCCCAGATCATTCCTCCCTCCTTGAATATAAATGTTCCCCATTCTATTAATGTTCCTCATCAGGTGTGGTAGTTGTGTCTTGATTTGATTCTCTATGTGCCACTCACCTTGGTGGCTAAGTTAGCCCCTTTTGACCACTTGATAAAATGGAATAGAGCATCCTCTTAGTGTCTTCATCTAGGTGTCCACAATCTGATCCTCCTCCACTAGAGAAAAACTCTATGGATCAATCTCATCAATATCTAGTTGTTCTACTACGACTGAAGTTTCTAATAGAGGTGGATGATATGGTTTGAGGAGCTCCACATTGAATATTGGATACAAACCAAGGTAAGCTGGTAGGTTCAACTCAAAAGATTTTTCTCTAGCTTTTTTGGTGATGGTGTAGGGACCATATCATAGAGTCCATATATTTTTATGTGGGCTTACAAGTCATTCCTTCTAAATCTACAACCAAACCTTGTCATCCATAGCAAAATAGTTGGCAATCCTATTTTTATCATGGCATTGCTTACACTTCTATTTCATCTTCTCTAGAATGTCATAAACTTGTTGTTAGATGTGTTGCATTTGTTTAATGAAATTTGTTGCTTTTGATACCTCAGATCTTCCATGAGGTGTTTATTCCATGGTGGAGAATATAATGACTATATCAATTGGTGCCATGGGTTGGAACCTAAAGTATACTTGGAATGGACTATGCTTAGTCAAGCTGTGCAGGGCTCAATTGTATCCATGTTGTATGAAAAAAAGCCCCTCATTCCATGTGCATGGATGTTTAGAGTGATACATCTGAATCATGTGAATAATCAAGTGGTTCACTACCTCTATCTGACCATCAGTCTATGGATAGAAGGTTGTGGACTTCATCAACTTGGTATCCATCATCTTCCATATACTGGACTAGAAGCTACTCAGGAACCTGCTATCTCGATCTAAGACAATGGACATGGGGAGACCAAAATGGAGCTATACATGACTAAAATATAGTTGACTAGTTTATTCAGTAGATATATTTTTCTTACAAGCAATCATGATATCCATCTTTGAAAAATGATCAACTACCACAAAAATATAGTCCTTACCATGTTTTGAAGTGGGAAAACTTGAGAGAAAATCCATTGAGATAAATTCCAAAGGCCTGGTGGGTTCTGGCAATGGCATGTACAATCCTTACTTCTTATTTGTTGGCTTGGCTATCAGACATGGGGTACAATGTTTGAGATATTTTTCCACATCTTTTCACATATGGGGCCATTAAAAGTGTTTTTGAATAACTACCAATGTCTTTTATATACCAAAGTGTCCAGTTGTCCTACTGAAATGTGCTTCCCATATCATCTTCTATTGTTCTATAGCTAGAACACAGATGTGCCCCATATGATAGAGGACATTATCTTAAAAATAGAAATCAAAAACATGTTTACCTTTTTGAAGCACTTGATATGTATTAGCAAAGGTAGGATCTACTTCATATAGAGCACCCCAAGTGGCAGTCTCATGTCCACACATGTCAAGAATTGTTGTGAGTGTAGTAATTGGTGGGCGGCTCAAATAATCTGTAGCTATATTTGAGCTCCCTTTTTGTGTTTGATTATTAGATGGAATTTTTGAAGATATGTGGCCCACTTTTGGTGCCTCTCATTTCATAGTTTTCTTTATTTTTAGATGAATTCCAACGGTCTGTGGTCAGTGTGGATGACTATCTTGTTCCCTAAGATGTAGTATTTTCATTATTTGTAGGCTTGCATAATGGCATAGAACTCCTTATCATATGTCAGATATTTCTTGACTGTATCAGTTAAATTTTCACTATGATATGTAACATGATGGCCATGTTTCATGATGTTAGCTCTCATGGCATATTTAGATGCATCTGTCATCAACTCAAAAGGTAATTGCAAATATAGCAAGGAAAGAACAAGGGCTGAGAAAAGTCTATTCTTCAAATTCTCAAATGTCATTTTTTGTATTTCACCCCACTAAAATGTAGCTTTAGATCCTCCTTTAGTCACTTGGGTTAGTGACCAAGCAACATGTGAAAATCTAAGAACAAACATACGATAGAAATTTGCAAGACCCAAGAAGCTATGAAGCTATATTAGGGTCCTTGGTGTGGGCCATTCTCAAATAACCCAAATCTTTTTTAGATCAACATGGGCCCCTTGCTCATTCACAATGTACATAAGTTACTGAATTGTTGTCATCCCAAATGTGTATTTGTCAAGATTTACATATAACTTGTGCTCCTAAAGAGTTTGAAGCACCTTCCAAAAATGTTACAAATGTTCTTCCTATGTTCTATTGTAGATGAGTATTTCATCCAGGTAGACAACCACAAATGAGTTGGTGAAGGGTCATAGGATGTCATCCATCATCCTCATGAAGGTTGTAGGTGTGTTAGTTAATCCAAAAGGCATAACTAACCATTCAAAGAGCCCCTCCTTAGATTTGAATTTAGTTTTCCAAACATCAATGGGATCAATGGCAATTTGGTGATAGCTAAATTTGATATCAATTTTGGTAAAGAACTGCACACCATGAAGTTGGTCCAGCAGGTCATCAATCCTAGGGAGAGGGTATCAATTCTTCATAGTGATTTTATTCTAGGCTTTATAGTTAATGCAAAGCCTCCATGTTCCATATTTATTTGGTGCCAAGATAATTGGGTTGCCATAGGGTGAAGAGCTTGACCTAATGTGACCCTTTTGGATCAATTCTTGAATCTATCTTTTTATCTCATCATTCTCCAAAATTGATCTGTGATACATAGGACTATTAGGTAAAAGTGATCCTAAGATCAAATCGATAGAATGTTTTACCTGGTAATACAATGGAACTCTTGTGGGTGACTTGAATGAGTCATCATATTCTTCTATGATTCATCCTATCTACTTTTGTTGCTATATTGATTGTGTAGTTAGGACTGCAACATCAACCTTCTTATATTTCTATGGTTTGACCATCATGAGAATAAATTGCTTTGTCTTCTCCACCAATCTCTTACATTGCTTAGAACTAATCAAGGAGATAGATGTGGGAAGTGGTACCTCTAGTACCCTATAACACCATGTTCCAAGAGTGAGGGTGATTCTTCAAGTTCATGATTCATAGATGTCATGTCACTCATACATGAACGGCTTACCAAGGAGTACATCACAAACATCTAGATTGACCACATCATGTAAGACTTCATCTTAGAAATTTTTTATTACATATGAAAGAAGACATTGATGGGTGGCATAGAGGTCTCTCCCGAGGCTCAACCATCCAATACTATATGGATTTGGATGAGGCTTCATGGATAGATTTAGACTTTTCACAACTTTAGTAGAGATTAAATTATTTTGATTCCCACTATCAAGAATGAAATGTAGAGGCTTACCTTTTACCCATAATTTGGAGTGAAACAATCTTTCCTTGTCATCTAGATTTTCCTCACAGGTCTATGATGAAGTGATGATGGTGTCGAGATCAACATATACAATTTCATCTTCATCCTCTTCGATTATGGGTTGTGTATGAGACATAGTAGTAGATGTCAAGTATTGTGACTCAGAAAGTAGTGACTTGATGGCTTGACATTCTTCTTTGGAGTGAGTTCTAGTTCTGTGGTAATCACACCATTTTCTATTTTGGAGTCTCACTCTATCGTGGTTATCTCTAAATTCAATGATATTTAAATGTTTAAACAACCCTTGAAGCATTATTAAAGTATCATCCACCTTCTAGATTGTAGTTCCTTCTTGGTAGATGTAGGTGTCTTCACAGGTGTTGTAGGTTACCTTTTCATTATGTTTCTCAATGTTAGACATGTATTGCTCTTGAGCCATCTCATTGAGGTCAAATATATTTATCTAACTAGATTTTGGCTAATCTAACTAGCCTCCTTTTCACTTTTTTAGGTCTCAAGGTTACCAAACTTTGATTAAATGTAGGTTTTGACCCTAAACAAGGCTGTAGGTGTTTCTAAGGCAGTAAAATAAAATTACATGAATTCGTATTAAAGGTATTATGACATGAGTAGAGTCACATTAGGATTTAAACCCATGTATTATTTTCCCATCTTCACACCTATCTTGATGTCATGTCTAGCATGTTTTGAAGGTCCCATACCTTAAAACCCTCTCCCATAGTACTATCTATATGCCTTGACAATATTTGAGTCTTGACTGTACTGAGTGTTTCCTTATATTAAGGTCTATTTAAACCTTAAAATGTCTTGTATCCTATCTCTCCTCTTGAATTTATCAACCTTATGTTGCTAATGCATTTGATATTTCAAATAGGCATCAAGAACTAGATACTTGATTTTGCTCTTGGAACTACTTACTATATGTCTCATCTTCAGTCATTATATATGATGCTTGATTGATGCATAAGTCATTTGAGTCACCATGATGGCACCCAATGTTCTTAATTTCTACTAATGATGGTTTGATGAGATGGAGGTGAATGGAGGAGGGGTGAGTGAATGGATGGTGAAAAAACATGTATAATGGGTGAAAAAGACATTCATCATAGTAGTAAGGTTGAGTATAACAATTTAATGTAGATGAAACAAGATAAAGGTGAAAAATGGGATGGGATCATTCCAAGACCAAACTAAAGAATCCTATACAAGCATGGGCTAAATCTCTTCAAACCATATCAATTCAAAATACTTTTAAGGAGCACAATATCGTAAAAATTGAAACCTAGTACTTTGCTAAAACCTTAAAGGATGATAGAAAACCTTAAACAATGCTATACTGGCCCTTTTGAGATGATTTAAAAGCATAAATATGGGATGGGACATGGATATTTTTATACTTATTGAATACACTTTCTTGGAAACCCTAATAACATAAAGGAAAGCCATGCTAAGGATCAAAACAAGAAAACTTAAAACACACTCTCCAAAATCATATAATATCTCTTTAAGAGCATGCCAAACTGTAGATTACATCAGATATATTTTTTATCTTTATTTAACCTTAAAATGTGTTAATAAATAATAAATGAGGCAATGGAAAGGAATTTTAGGTTCCCAAGATTGTGAAAACTTGAATTTTATTGAAATACTTCCCTGGTGAGGAGAACACGAGGAAAACCGATTGCCTTCATAGATGCAAAACTACAAAAATTATCCTAAATTAAAATAAATGGTTAATGAGGGAGGATAATACAATTATATAACCACTTGATCCATGAAGAATCCATCTGAGTCTACTTTATTTACCCAAAAATTTAGACTTGTCCCTTCTCTCTCCAATCTATACCAATAACAAACCTGTAAGTAGGTCTCTTTGTGAAAAATTGCCATTTGCCTTTAAATGATCAATTTAGGGACTATATTTCATATTCAATCCATGAAATATTTCATGGATTTCTATCATGACCTCTTTATATTTCTTTATACCCTAGATGTATGGAATTTTGTATGGATATATACTTCCTCTTGTAAAATGGATGAAAAGAGCTTCTTTTTTGGCTTTTAAAGACACCTAAGACTTTCACCACTAGATTAAGTGCACAAAAAGGAATTAAACATAAAAATTATCATTAAAATACAAATAATAATCCTTTTTCGTGCTTTATTTATCCTAAGATGGCACATGGGAGGTGAAAATAGGCCCCCTTTTGATTTGAATTTGCATTCAAACACCTTTTTAAGTCATGTAACTTTGGACTTAGGATAAAGTTATATATTTTAATATATATGAAGGTATTTTTCCTAATATCATGACATTTTGAGACAAATTTTATCATTTAAATACTAAAAATTCCTCTTTTAGGCTAAAATACATTTATTTAACTAGTTTGCAAAAGTTATTGATAGGATACTAGAAGGTTTTAGATAATAGGGGTTGGTATTTGGCATTAATAGGCAAAATTACCAACATTTATGGTGAATCACAGGGGTTGACTAGACTTATAGTCAAAAGAAGGCATTGGATTTCATGTGACAATGGTAAATTGAAGCATAACAACTTTGACTTTGATGACTTTCATTACTAACACATAGACTCTTTTGGACTTTGAAACACCGTTTTTGAATATGACATAATAATACTAAATATAAACAACAACTAAAATATAAATCAATGAAAAATAAACAAAGGAAACATGAAAACACAAGACAAATAGAAGGGAAGCATACTACTGCTTATGTTATTCACTTATTAAAACAAAGCAAACCTAGAACAACTAACTTGAAGTGACAAGCTTTCCTTTAGGGTCAAATAGAAATCTATTTGGTCTACCATATAACTTTAAATTATGATTTTTTCCTTTTTATTTCTTCTTCTTGCATATAATAACACTTGTATGTTCATGTCTTTTGGATGATGTAGCTAGGCCTTCTACCTCCATTCTTAGGTGCATGGATTGAAGATATAGATCCAATCATTCTCATCCCATATTTGTGCACTTTTCAATAAAATATTCAATTCTTCTTCATTTATGAACTATTGATCATGATCATGTAGTCTAACTTGATGTATCTCCTTTATTATATCTGCAAATTTAACCTCTAAGAGAGATGTATATGATCTTATGACTTCTTGAGGCCATTTGTGTTCATATTTATCTTATAAAAGTATAAAAACATATGAATATAATGAGAGAGTTTTATAACCATGCTTGATATGTTCAAACATGTCATCTCCTAAGAAAATAATTACTTCTTGTTTGATGATAGCACTTCTCGCATCCTACAATGGACTATATCAAGTAAAAGATAACCTGAATAAAAGATGTAAAATAAATATAAAGATTTATTCTCATGAAGTTGAAGTACAATTGGAATTTATTAACTATGATCATAAGGATATAGATCATATTTTGGTATCTTTGATTGATCAATCATAATTTCTTCATCTTTAGCATCAAGCTGATGACTTGGATTGCTCTCAAAATCAGCTTGTTCTTCATCTTCTTATGTTTATTGGTGCTTTTATTTTATCATTTGTATAAGATATTGCTCTTCATGATGGATGGTATATATTATTTGATCAATGAGATCATGGGAAACACCTTCAAATTGTATAATTGGAGTGTCTTCCTCTTGAATTTCATCATATACTCTCATCTGATCTTGTATCTCAACAACAACTTCTTTGACTTTATCTTTTTGTATAACTTGTGAGATTGGATCAATCCCTTCCTTGATACTAAGTGTGTTAATGATTATTCCCTCCTTATGATCATGTAATACTCTTTCATCTTCATTTACCTCAGTTGTAACTTCTTCAAATTATTCAAAAATGATAGGCTCCTCAAGAATTAGCATAGTAAACCCCTAAAATTACTTAAGAAGATGAAAAAGGTATAGGGATGTTACTATAGATACCTAATTTTGCTCATGGAGATACACCTATTAGACCACCTTGACCTCCTCTCTCTATTGCATTGTTTCTTAATGGCTTTCCATGAAGGAAAAGATTTGGGATTTTGAGGAGAAATGAGTGAAGGTTGAATGATCTCTGGCTTGCTCTTGATTTCAGCATCTTGAATTATGCTTGAATGTTCTTCTTTCTCCCTATAATATTGTATATGTTTTCAAGCAATGAACTTGGGTTTAGAAACTTCTTGAATTGGACTTGTTTTAGCTATGGGTGTGAAAGAAGGAATTTTCTACTATGTTGACTTTGCATCTACCATTGAATATTGGAGATGTTGATCTGCAAGCTCAATCTATTTGTCTATATTAGCCTCAAAATCATGGACTAAATAGTTAGATATGTCTCCCTGAAAAACTAAATATTAAGGCTCATATATAATATGCTAAGAAACATGAAGATTTTTCTCCTCAAAACATACTTCTTTAGCCTTTTGAGGCCTCTCTTGTATAGAATTCCAAGTAGGAAATATAGGTAGGGTCTTATTTAACTTAGAAGGGTTTTGATAAACATTTGTTTGTTGATCATAAAGATAAAAGGATAGCTTCGTGGGAACATGATGATGATTCTGATGACCCTAGGGTTTATCATAAACCACCAACCTCTATTCAATGCTTAAAATTAAACCACCTATGTTTAGAATATCAACACTAAACTTTGAGTGACCTTTCCTTATGAAAGATGCAAATAACTATTTATCCTTCTACAAATTAACTCTCATGTTCTAAATTTGATGCTTAGAGATCTCCTATCCATAACTCTTTTGGGTATCTATGCTTACCATCTATTTCTCATAACCAAAGAGGGTTTGTTTGAAGCTTGAGATGGATTTTTTTAGGACTTGATTGGGCTTATTAGGAAGATAACTAGATTCATAAGAGTTATTATAGGACTAGTATGAGCTTTCATACTAATGATAAAGCTCTATATACTCATCATATAACTGATATGGATCATGATAGGGCTGATATGGGTTATGAAAATCATATTGGAACTACTGATAAGGAGAAGAATGACGCAATTGTTCTCTATAGGCTGCCATAACCTAGAAAATCATGTAGATAATTGAAATTATAAACAAAAATATGCCTTTTAACTTGAGATAAGGACCATAGAAGTACTTAAAAATGGATCTAAAGATGAATATAATGCAAAATTGTACTCCAATGGTTGAATTTGTGTCCCACCAAGCATGCCAGAACTGATAGCAACCCAGATAATAACACCCTACTTGAAGGGTTGATATATTTTTATCTAAAACTTCTTCACACCTATACTAACATTGGAATGATTTGAGGTGTGGGACACCTGAACTCAAACTAAACATCTAGTTTTGATGAGGCTATCTCCTATGATGTATCACTTTTCTCACTACTACTAAAAACTACTATAAACATTGGGATGAAAAGGGTAAGAGAGGTAATGAAAGGGAAATCCTATTCTACTATTGGTGATGCACATTTATTAATAATTCATCCAATTCACTTAAACTCATAAAATACTAATAAGGTGAAATAATGATTTAATCTACAACTCCAAAGTCTCTTATGCATCAATATTTCACATAGATGTTTCATTAATTGATGAAATCATCAGTTAAATGATGGAATATTCTTGATTCAAGGCACTAATTAGCCACTTATATCCACTTTTATTTTCAATAAATCAACATCAAACATTTAATATGACCTGCATAATATGACAAATTAGTAACTAGGTGAGATTAGGACCTACCAAGGGAGAAAAGTCTACCACATGTGCAAATCAAATAAATATTACACACTAGACTAGCATATAGGAATCTCAAAAAAATCATTTTATTTATATAAAAAGGTTTCAAAGCTAAATCTTATCAGAGTTTAGTCATGTCCAAGAGAGGGGATGAATGTTGAAAATGGCCTGAAAGCCTGAATATATAGAAAATAGTAGAAGTGAGAAGAATATCTAGCCAATGTGGCATATATGTGAGAAGAGGATGTCAAATTAACTTAATTTCAAGTCAAAACTCCTTTAAAATAGCTATGAGAAGTGTTTTAAACTTGTCCTCATCTTGAAAATCCTTGCATGAAGCTCACTTTGGCATTGAAAAGAGGATGGTGGGCCCTTTGACTTGTCAAAGCTCTCCCTTTGCATGAAGATACACCACAAATTAATTGATAAATCCTCTTTGAATATGATAAAAATATATGTGAGAGTCTATCTTTCATGAATATCAAGGAATGTGCATGGAACTGGTCAACTAGTCAACTGAAGTGATGATTGGTTAAGACAAGCTAACTCTACATGAACTCTTTTACATGAAATGGCACTTAAAGGCTAAATATGCATGATAATATCCATTTTAACGGAGTATTTTAAATTTTTTAACTCCAAAATAACTCTTGGATAGCCTTCTAATGTCATTTTTCAACTCAAAAGCTTAACCAATTAGGCCTACTAGGCTAATTATGCCTAATAGCCTATCTTCATCCATTTGATTTATAGTGAAACCTATATTAAAACCATTAAACCTAAAAAAACAATGATATTCTACCTATAATAACCCCTCACACCATGAGATAAGTGTTCTTGATGAAGAAAATCATGCCACTCAATCACCATGGTTGACTAGGTCAACTTTGCCTCATTTTCCTACAGATTGGATATTTTGAAGGAGCTAGTAGGGGCACTTTCAGTAATATTTTTAACAATATAAATATTTTATATGAATAAAATTCTCACACTTCAACATCCATGAATTAGTTTTCATGTAAACTACCTTGTACCTCATTTTTCATGTGTTTTGCTCTAAAAACTTGATTTTTGCCCTGATCCATACAATTCCATACAAAAAATTGGAATTTATAGGATCATCTCTAAGTTTAATTTATTAATTAATAGGTTTTATGTTGATCCATGAGGTTTTTATGGAAATAAAATCATCTTTTCTCAAAACTAGTCACTATGAGGGTTTGAGAGGTTTTTAGAGTTAAATTTTCTTACTAATGATTCATTAAACACAGACCTAAAAATTCAAAATCATTTCCATTAATGTGTATTATATATACCCCATCAACATATATAAAAATATTGGGTTCCCATGAAGAATATATGAGAAGATATCATGTGAATGAAAATTGCCTATAGGGTTTTGCTTACATTCTAGACTACTTACACTCTTAGCAATTGTTCATAAATCACATACACTCAACAAAACAAGATTTTTAATTAATTATAATTTAATATGGGTACTCAAATTATTCTAAGATATTTTTGCCAAACTCTTCATGTGGTGAAATATATAAGAATCTAATCAGGTGGCTTGAATGGGTGTTTAGAACTGCATAATTTGAATTTCTTCCTTGGACTGAAATTTAATCCTCCATTTATTATCCCTTACTAAAAAAATAATCATGGGACCTATACCATGCCATCAAATCACTTTGTAGCTGTTTTTTTATTGATAGGTCAAAAATTCCTTTTGGAGCTATAGGCCTACTTACTTGATTTAGCTTGTATGGGCGTGGTTTGTATATGAATTAGAGTTTGTATATTAAATGTTTTTTGAAGTTTTACTAACATATATCCATGTTTATCAAAAAAATTATTGAATTTTAAACCCTCCAACACACCTTAAACTTCTCATTAGGCTTGCCTACACCAAAAGTGACTGTCAAAGAACATATTGGTGACTGTGATAAAATAGTAAGGTTATTCACTTATTATTTGACCTTACCAATATAATGTATTTTTATAAATATATATAAGGACAAATTTAACCAATTTTCAAGCTCATATTATGCACATCTTATTTTATAGGTGGATTTTCTTAACATCTAGCAATAGTCTGCCTCCTTGCTTAGTCTTAAGACTGAGTTTTCCTCATTTTCAGCTTGTATTGAGAATAATCATAATAAATATGCTTTTAAAATTTAATTAAAATACCCAATTCAATTATTTAATAATCTGAGACTATCTCTTCAACCTTCATGTCTCCTTTGATAAACCTTATCTTCTCAAAACACCTAGAGTGGTTGTATTCTGTTAGTACCATAGTTGGTGGTTCTAAAGTATAAAATTTATTGGTGGTAATTTAAAAGTGAATTGATTCTTTAAATTACCCCTATGACATTTTAAACCTACCTCTCTTCTTTATCTTTATCATATTATTCTAAAAAAAAGTGATTTTTAAGCCTACATAGCCAAAGTCCATACAATATGCCTGTGGGTGTATGTACTTGGGGTGAATGAATGTTTACAATTTCCTAGAGCACCTTTCCTCTTGATTAGATCACTTCACTTTAGGCCTTTATGTTTGGAAACCCTATAAACCTTACTATTTGAAAAACCCTTACCAACTTGAATATAGGTAGTTATCTTAAAGAGGCTATAAGTAGTGGTCCTATGAGAACCTGACTATGTTTTGAATATATTGGGTAACCTTATTTCATTATCTTTTAGTCTCATTTCATCATCTATGAACTCTTGGCTTTGTTTCATAATCAATAAAACAACTATACACCACAATGTTCTTATCTTTCATTCCAACCTATAGGTAGCCTACCCTTAAGTGGTTGTAGATGGTGTTGAGGTTTGAATCATGGAAATATATGATGTTATTAAAAACATTATTTCTCTCTTGGGGATAGAATTAAAAAATGAAACCACCTTAATACACCTTGTTCACACACTAATTACTAGCCTAAACATATTACTATGTTTCTATAGTTTTAGGTGCAATGTTTGAGAGGGTATGATTGTAGTATATCTTTGAAAATCCCCCTAACATAACTGGACCATAATGAATTCCTCCTCTCACCATCATTAAACTTCTCAAGGTGAAACATTATCTCTTATTGCATCACAAAATTTGTATTAGGTGCTCGGTTGTACTTCTTATGCCTATAGTTATATACCAAAGTATGGACTATCAAATAGGTCCCTATGTGCTTGGAGAGTCTGAACAAAACATTATTTATTCTTGAGTCTCTTTCATCATTATGCTCTAAACCCAATACCCTTATTGAATATATCCATACTTGAAGATCTTTTCAAGAGAATATTGTTCACCCTTGGTTGTAGCTTGCCCTAAGGGGTTGGATGTAAGTGCATTTCCTTTCCTTAAACCCTACCTAAGACTTGAAAGCAACCTTGAAATGTATTATGTAATGATATTATCAACCTCAATGCTTATCCATGCATTTAGTGATAAAACTAGTCTCTCTACACCTTGAAAAGGTTATTGATCTATCACATACACCTAATTGGTTGTAGGTCTCCTTTTAGCATTGTAGGTACATTTAAAGACATCTAATTCAAGTATATAACTATTTATGTTCATGAATGAATCCTTAAGAAGGTTAAAATCCCATCATATCTATGAATGTCCATCTCTATCATCTATTTCACCACAATGTTGACCTTTTAAGTAAGAATTATGTCCTTCCTTGAATATAGATTGTAATTTAGTGCCATTTTGATGGATGTAGCTTTTATTTCTCCACTTTAAGCCATATTTTAAGAATTAACATATCTTCCTTTAGAAAGTGTTGAGGTCATTCATCACAATGTTGTCTATGCATTTTGGTGGTCAACCTCCACAAGATTTGTAGGCATAAAACAACATGGTTGTTTATATTAGGCCTATAGGTGGATTGTATGGATAGGGGTATGGTTGATGATGCTTGGAATCTTTGAATAAAACCCAAGGCCCATTTTAATCTCACTCTATCATGGTGATATTTTAAATTCTATGTTCTTAAAAAGTTTAAATAACCCTTGAAGCATAATTAAAGTACCATCCACCTTCTAGATTATAGTTCCTTCTTGGTAGTTATAGGTGTCTTCACAGGCATTATAGGTTGCATTTTCCTCATGTTTCTCAACCTTAGACATATCTTTATCTTAATCCATATCACTAAGGTTAAATATCTTCATCTGACTAGAATTTGTCTACTTTATCTAGCCTCCTTTTCACTTTATCAAGCCTCAAGGTTACCAAACTTTGATCGAAAGTAGGTTTTGACCCGAAACAGGTTTGTAGGTGTTTCTAAGGTACTAAAATGAAAATACATGATTGATTATTAAGTGTATTATGACATTATTATATTCAAATTAGGATATAAACCCTTGTATTGTTTTCCCATCTTCACACCTATCTTGATGTCATGTTTTGAAGGCCTTAAACCTTAAAACCCTCCCCCACAGTACTATCTCTTTGCCTTGATAGTAGCTAAGTTTTGACTATATTGAGTGTTTTATTATATTAAGGTATATTTAAATCTTAAAATGTATTATATCATATATCTCCTCTTGAATTTATCAACCTTATGTTTCTAACGCATTTGATATTTCAAATAGGCATCAATAACTAGATACTTGTTTTTGCTCTTAGAGTTGTTTGTTGTAGGTCTCATCTTCCTTCACTGTATATGATGCTTATTTGATCTTTATGTCCTTTGAGTCACCATGATGGTACAAAAAATTATTGATTTCTCCTAATGATGGGTTGATGAGATAGATGTGAATGGAAGGAGGGGGGAATGAATGGATGGTGAAGAAAACATGTATTGTGGGTGGAAAAGACATTGAACACAATGGTAAGACTGAGTATAATAGTATAATGGAGATGGAACAAGATAAAGGTGAATAATGGGATGGTATCATTCCAAGACCAAACTAAATAATCCTATATAATAATGGGCCAAATATATTCAAACCATATAAATTTTGAAGACTTTGAAGGAACACAAGATGGTAAAATTAAAACCTAGTATTTTGCTAAAACCTTAAAGGATGCTAGAAAACCTTAAACAATGCTAAATTGGCCATTTTGAGATTATTTTATATAATAATTATGGGCTAATACATCTATATTTTGATACTTATTCAATAAAATTATTTGAAACCCCTAATAACATGAAGTAAATCCATAGCAAGGATCAAAACAAGAAAACTTGAAAACACACTCTCTCTCCAAAACCGTACAATGTCTCTTCAAGAGCATGAAAAACTACAAATTACACAAGATATATTTTTTATATTTGTTTGAACTTAAAGTGTGTGAATAAATACTAAAATAGGCCATGTAAATGAGTATTAGGTTACCAATATTCTTTGAAAACTTGAATTTTTTTGAAATATTGCCTTGGTGAGGAGAACTTGAGAAAAACTACTTGCCTTCATAGATGAATAAATAAATAAATTATCTTTAATTAAAATTAATGGTTCATGATGGAGGATAATCCAATTATATAACCACTTAATACATGAGTAATCCCTCTGAGTCTACTTTCTTTGCCCAAATATTTAGACATGTCTGTTCTCTCTCTAATCTGTACCAACAACAAACTTATAAGCAAGTCTCTTTGTGTAAAATTACCAATTGCCTATAGATTATATGTTTAGGGCCTATATTTTATCTTTATTACATGTAATTATTCATGAAACTATGTCATGACCTCCTTTTACTACTTGAGACCCCAAGTGTATGAAATTCCATAGAGATTCGTACTTATTCTTTTAGAATAGATGAAAATAGCTTCTTTTTTGGATTTTAAAGACAAATTAGTATTACAACACCAAAATAAGCTCATTAAAAGTAATTAAACGTGAAAATTATCATGAAAATACAAATAATAATCCTTTCCATGCTTTATTTAGCCCAAAATGGCATGCAAGATGTGAAAATAGGCCCCTTTTTGAATTGAATTTGCATTTAAACGCCCTTTTAAGTCATGAAACTTTGAAATTAGGATAAATTAATATATTTGAATATATATTAAGGTATTTTTATGAATATAATGACCTTTTGAGACAAATTATATCATTTAAAGGTTAAAAAATTCTCTTTTAGGCCAAAATACACCTATTTGACTAGCTTGCAGATGCTATTGACAAGATACTAGAAAGTTTCAGATTATAAGGGTTGGTATTTGGCCTTGACAAGCCAAATTAATAATATGAATTTTATTGGGTGTAAATTAATTATTATCTAATGTTTTAAAAAAAAAATCATGATCGATACATGGCTAGAGTTAAGATTTTTAGTATGATGAATAAAAGCACAATGTGAAGCATGAGTCTCATATGTAAGTACATGTTATCATAAAATATCATCCTCAAGTGACATGAACTCATACAAAATATATATTTGAAATATTTTTAATCAAGATAATACACGTTATCTTTGAGAGGAGGGAAACACTCTATCTTAGAATATAATCATGAATAGGATCATATTTTCCTTGGATAAGAGATGTAATATGCATAAATGTAGCATGTGGTCCTTTATTATTGATAATTCATGATAGAAAATCCTTTTCCAATTTAATAATGGTGTATAGTAACCACTAGGTATAGTGTGAAACCAATCTAAAGCATGTCTCGTTAAGACTATATGAAATGTCTTAATCAAGATTCTATCATTAACACCACATTTCCCAAAAGAAGTATAAATATATTTGATATGTAAGTAAGGATCTCTATCCACATAAAATAAGTAAAATTTAGATATTATAAAATCATGTGGGAAAAAAGAGTCTTAATTTTTATGCAATATAGGGTTTCCATATATATCATTAGAGCTAACCTAATAATTGGAGGCAAACATATTTGTAGATAAATTTTTTACTTCACCTATTGCATGCATAATAGTAACAATCACATAGGTTGGCACAAGTTAAGTATAAAGAGGTTAATTAAAAGGTAAATCTTGTTATTAATTTTAAAAATGTGAGAACTAGTTATAGAAGGAGAAGCACAATCATTACAAATCATAAGAGCATTATTTAACACACATGGATATTTTCACTAGCTACCTCTTTCATCATTTTCATAATTTGAATAAAGAAAGAATGATATTTAATGACATGCTTATTATTATTTTTAATAAAAACCTCATTATGAGAATCTAAGGAAGGATTATAAAGATGATTTTTTTTAGACTTCACTTTCAAACCATTATTAACATCATTTTTATTCAAAGAGAGGGTAGGAACACAAACATTTTTGAACATCTTCATTCACTCTAGGATCTACACAATATTATACATTTATTACATATATTGAGATTTGAAACTAAATTTATATAAACAAATTTACTTAAGACTAACACATTTTTCCTAGTAGCTAATTTTTTTGCACAAAATTTGGCATTCTATACTCATGACAAGTCAAGGAAAACAGAACAACACCCAAAGGATTCATATCATTTGAATTTTCACATTATTTGATAGGGTTAAAGCTAATTTTTCCTAATTGTGTATCTAAATCCTCCTCATTATAATAATAAAAACATTTGTCATCAGTTATATCAAAAGTTTTATGATCTACAACATAATGAAGAGATGTTTTTGCAACATTTTGTAACATTAAATCAAATAAATGAATCATCATATTTAAATAAGGGATTAATATGTATGAAAAAAATATTAAGGCTAAATATATTATAGTAAGAAATTAAAACCCTAAATAGACCAGATATAAAACATCTACAACAATAAACCCTATTATAAAAGAGGGCATGAAACCTTAATGTTAATTGGTTAAAAAATAGAGGGGTGCATCAAAAATTTAACTATTTTACACACAATTGTATTTAAATTATGGATAAACATCAAAACTATGGCACTATCCAAATCTAGATAAATAAAATAAACTCTTCCATACATGCATATTTGAAGTGTGTTAAAATAAATAGTGAAACATTCAAAATTTGACAGAGAGGGTCAATAAATAAAAAACTGATTTTTGGGTTATTAGTGCATTTTTGGAGGATATTACAATGATGAAAATTGATCTGAACAAAAGATGAAAAAACCCAAAAACCATTTTTTGAATAATGAACTTTTATAAAAAGGTTAGAACTAACCACTTAATTCTGATTGTCTCCTAGTCAAAAGTGAAAAAACATCATTTTGACCCAATATTCATATCATTTTTTTACCTGGGAACCAACTATGTCCTCCACTTAGTTTCAAGTCCTAAAATGTTTGTTGATACATCATAAATTGATGGTGAACAAGGTTGTGACTTCATTTTATAAAATCGATGGGAAAAATGTAATGAATTTATTCTTCTTGTCTCTTGACCTAATCTTAAAAAATGTTAAAACAAAAAGAGTATGTGAAATTTATTTGTATTGGGAAACCTATTGAGAATTTTTAATCTTGCATGCTTGGAATTAGTGACAATGTAGTTCTAATCCTTTGTGAGTGTAATCTTGAACTATGTGAGAGATATGGTTTCATCTTCTCTCCTTGGATAATAGATTTAACCTAAAAGATTCATTATATCATTCATTTAGCACAAGATTTATAAGGGAATAATTAAATCAGTGTGCATAATCCTTTTATAATATTTAAATACATCTTGATAAGAATTGACAATGTGCATGAGAAACTTGGATTTTAATAAATTAGATGAGAGGAATTGATAATCAAATGACTAATTGTACCTTTGTATATATAGGCTTCTCAAGGTCATGTATACACATGGGTTAACCCTAATTAATATTTAAATGATGAATTCAAGGCTCAAAGGACCCATAAGTCTAAGGGATAACATGATGGGCTAATTAGGACTTACGAAAAGACATCAAAATAGAGTTTTGGACATTCTAAGAGATTCAATGTTATTTTAGACATTGAAATTAAATCAATAAATACTTTAAAATACTGGTCCTTGACATTTTTAGCTTATTTGGCTAACTCATCTTTCCAATAATAATTTATCTATATGAGATCCTCCTAAGTATTGTAATTTCTATGAACATGTTCTAGACTTCTCTAATTTATATATAAACACCCTAATAATAATTTATCTATATGAGAGCCTCCTAAGTATTGTAATTTCTATGAACATATTCTATATTTCCCTAATTTATTTATAAAAATCCCTAATATATAGAAACATCACCACCAATTTATTTTCATAAGCCTCTTAAGTGTAGACTCGATAGATAAGAGCACATTGTGTACCTTTCCACTAGTGTGGACTTGTCCCCCACACTCTAATGGCTAGTTTTCTAAAACGACATGCTTCCTAGTGGTTCTCCTACAGAATCCATAAGGTTGGTTATCATAAATAATTCAAATATGATTCTATAAGATAATATTAAATGTCTCACTTCAAACCCCCAGTTACTCTCTAACACTCTTTGAAAATCAATTATCTATTCATAAAAGATTATTACTACAATAATATTAGTCATGGCCAAATTATGTTTTTTTATTATAGGTTCAAGGCCATTCTTTGTCAAGAATTCTAATTTTATAGTTAAATTAATTTCACTTATATTACATTCCCCATAAGGATAAATACACCTTCTTGAGGCCCACATAGACTATGTAGACAACACTTAGTCAATAAGGAGTTTTTTAAGGATAGCTCGACCATATTCCACTTCTCTAGAACAAATTCACCTTTGCATTTGATCTTATTTTTTCTTTGTGTAGGCTAGGTTTTTGTCTCTTTTAGGTTATCCATGTGTGAATTAGATATCACATAGAAATAATTGACCTTAAGCATTGTTGAATAGCCTCAAACTTTTAGATCTAGTGATAGTCAACATAGATAGAATATTAATAGAGTACAACATTGCACTATGACCCTATCAGGATACTACACACTTATCCAAGTATATAGTGAAGTAAAAAAATTATTTAACACTATGTTTTTAGGTCTTTTAAGTAGTTTTATAGAGTAATAGTCATCTTGTAAAGACACATCTCTAACCCTAACCCTAGTTTATGTATTTATCAATTTACACCTTCTATAAATTTTGTTTATCATTGTATTTCATAGTATGTTGACTTATTTATCTTTTTTATATTAGATTTCAAGTTTAAAATTCTCTAGAGTTAATTTTCATACATAATTAACTATGAGGGTAAACATTTTGGTGAACACTCTTTTAGAATAGAAAAATTACTTGCACTTCTTATTGATTTTTGGCTTAGGTTTTAAATATTTATTCTTTAAAGTTATGACACTGAAATAATTGATTTCTCAATGTTGGATACTATCTTTATTCACTCTCTTTCAACAACGGAGTAATTTCAACACTAAATGAGATTGTTTCTAATATATACCGATACATAGACTCTTTTATTTCGACCCTAGAATTTTGTTGTGGTCTAAATCCAGATATATTTCACCTTTATTTTTAATTTATTATATTTGATTTTTATTATTTTAGAGACTATATTCTAATAGTCTATAAACTCCTAGATATTATCATTTTGGGTTACATAGTGTCCTATTTACAATCTTAGTCTATTATTTACATACATTATGACATGAGGATCTTACTATAGTGCTCATAGCCATTGTATATAACTAGTAACATATTTTAGGATCCCATTGTTTACACCAACTAAGAAGCTATACCATCCATTTGATTATTTAGTGCACTGGTAAGAGGTTAGCTCTAGTAAGTTACTCTTAACTTACCCTTGAAACTGTGCTTAGTGGGCTATGGTTATGGTTCTACCTCCATATTTAATGCTCTAAAATATTAGGATGATACTTTCTAACATATGATAAAGTATCTTTGAGATCTTAAACATAATTAAAACCCCTTATAGATCACCCCTTCATCCATAATTTTTTATTGCATTGTCTTCTTATATCATATGTTTGATTGTTTCATTTCTATATTCATTATGGGTTTAGTATTTACATGTTTTTCTCATTTTTTACATAGAATAATGTGATTTTGTGAAGCTTATGATGTTTTTTGCACTATGTTATACATTTTTTTTCATGGAGTACTTAAAAAAAAATCAATGACATTAATTCTCATATTTCATCTTATCTTCTTAACCCAAAATAATCATTTCCCCTCATCTTGTCCTCTAGTTGTCCCCATTATTTTTCTCAAATATTAAATAAATCCACTATGTTTTGGGCTTAAATATTTTCTCAAATATAATTATATTATGGGAAAATGAATAGGTAAGAAAGGTATTATTAATAATATTTCTCCTTTTCAAAATATACATAGAGTGGACCTTGTTTATACAGAAGAGTTACCCTCTTATGAGCAAGGCCATGATATACAACCTCATAAGATCATATCCTTTGTTCCATCCTTTGATGCCATACAATACAAGTTACTTCTTATCTCCATTAGATGTCAAATATTTTGTGACCTACACTTTGTATCTCATTTTAATCTCCCCTAAAAACCTATTTTAAACATTCATTAATCTCTTATCCAACCTTCAAGCCAAGCTTCCCAACCCAAAAAATGATCTTAATGAGAAATTTTATAATGCACCAATCAAGATTTCTATTCTAGAATTATTTTAAAATTAACCTAATTATAAATATATTCTTTATGTTATATTTTGATATGTTATTATTCTTATAGACACATCATCATCTGCATTTGTTTCTATTATGAACTTAGTTAAGGAATTTGATAGTGTTATTTATTTTTATTCTAACTATACTATCAAGTTTCCATGAAATCCTAATTACAAGGTCAGTAATAATGAGGAAAAAATGAGGCCAAAGTTATAGTAAATGTTATATCTCAAATAAAACAATAGTTACAATTACAATTTCCACCAAAAAGGTATTTTTCAAGGTCACATTCACCTTGTCATGTGTCATTGTAAAATATTATATGGTGTAATATTAGTACACTTCCTCTACTAATTTGAATTGGATATATCTAGACCTCAATATTGAATATTTGATGTAAATTCATTTTTTGATTTTATGTAAAATATTATTAATTAGTGTTATCAAGCACATGTGTCTTTGATATGTTATTGGGAAGGCCTTGGTTACAAATAACTAGAGCAATTACTTCTACAATTAATAAATGTCTATAGTATATTCATGTTAATCAAGTGGTTAAAAGTTTAATTTTTCAATATGAATATCCATTGTCACCTATGGTATCTCCTCTTCCCCAATAGTTGGTTGGTATAATTATTGAGCAAATTGGTAATGAGCTAGTTTACACTACTATTTAGGATAATTATTCACATTCAAAATGACATACTCCAAAATAAACTTTTAAATTTATACATGGGCATGAGCATGTTTCATTTTTTTCACCTACGAATGAGAATGATGATATTTCATTTTTTTCCATCCACTATTGAGAATAGCATGATTGCACATGAGCATGATCATTTGGCATAGGAAAGCATTATGTCTACTCCTACATAGGTACATGTTATTTAAAAGAATCATACACACATGTAAATTGTTTCATCACCCCATCTTATGCATAAGTATATAGGTTTGATTAAATTTATGCATAATGATTTAGAAGGTCACTAAAAAACATATGGTTTTTGTTCATATTCAGATACTTTTACATATGGAACTACTTCTATGGCATAATATATGGCTCCTTATTTTCAATTAATTGGGTACATCTATGAGAATATTATTTATGAGATAATTAGTTTTATATATTATAGCATGACATCCTATTAGCATTCATGGGTCAATTCCCTTGATTATTTTCATTAAATATTTCCTACTTTTACATAGCCTCTTTGATTGTTAATTTTTCATTTCTTATTCTTCTACACCTCTTAAAATTATTCTATCCTTTTGGTTTCCATATTCGATTTTAGGTTCACTTGCTCCCTCTATTTATTCAACCCATTAGAACAACCCAAGGCAAACATCTTTCTAAGCTTTCAAATTATACATCTTTCCATGGTAGCCCATACATACTCTAATCTATCAATATGTACTTTCATGCATACATTTACATGCTTTTACATTAGTTCACATGGATATGCTTACCATCTTTTCAAACACCAATTTTACATTGGGGGAATCTCACATGCTTTTCTCCTCACCACGCTTTGGTTCAACACATTGTTTAGGTTTGTTTTAATCTTCCCCTTCTTATTCTAGTTTTGCAAGCCATGGTATATTTACATTTTAATATATTTATATTTCATTCATGTTTATTTCCTTTAAAATATGCAAAATGTATACACCCTAATTTGGTCAAGCAAATACAAGTACTACTTATTTATTTGCTCTTTCACATGAAGGTCTTAGTGATGAATATATCCCTTATTCATTTGGTCATTTTAGGTATTTTGATATTTCTTGTCTTTTTTTCCATATTTGTTGCACCCCCATTGGTCTTGAGTCATCTCCTCCCAGTAATAGGGGCCCCTAACCTATTCTACCTAATCTTAACTCTATTTTTAGGCCTTAGGACAATAGTTACCTTATATAGATAGTATCACCATGTGTCTGTAGTGTCCAATGGTCCTTTTCTCTTGTGTTTTAGGTCTTAACCCTCCCTTGAGCCTTCTCTTATGTTTTTTATCTCTCTTTTTCATCTTTTCAGCCAATGAATAAGTTTTAAATTCAAATCAAAGTTCCTTATATATAAAGAGACTCATAAGTAATTTTACAAATAGTACTTACTATCTTGGCACATAATTACATAAAATATATCAATAGTATATCTCAATACACTGCATATTACTCATCTATTACATTTAGACTTACATTATTTATCAAATAAAGTCTTAAGTAGATTCATTATAAAATACCATTCATATTTATTATTAATTTTCCCTAAGGGAAAATTACATATGATTTGAGACCCCTAGCATTGTGGTTAATGTAGGCAGTGGCTAGGATAACAAGGGTTCTGCTTCATGCAATTGTAATATCCTAAACCTAGTTTTTTAATTTCATTTGCATTTGATCCATTTGTTTTTTCATGTTTTCAAGTATTAATTAGGGTTTTTAAATATATTTAGGTGAAATAGTGACTTGGACAAACTTCTAGAAGTCTTATAATCACCTAAAATTTCCTCAAACTCTCCCACAATTTTCTTGAAAGTTTCAAATAGTTCCTCCAAGGACAGGAACACCATAATTGGACACTAACACCACATGGTGCTATTATCCTCATAAGTTTTATACTCTTTTAGTTATTATTTAAACTATAGTCATGAATCAAAATATGTTTTACTTATTCTCAATCCTATTTTATCCTCTTGAGTCATAGAAATACTTGTTTTGATCTAGATAAGTACACTTTCTTTACATCTTTGTTATTTTGGGAAAGGCTTGTAAAATAAATTATTTCCTATTTTCATTCCAATTTATTATTTTACTTATCCCTTTAATATCCTACGATTTACATTCACTAAGTCCTAAATAGTTAAAACACTTGGTGATCTTGACTTACTTTGAATATTGCTTAAAACCCTAGTTTAACCTAGGTTTCACCTTATTCAATTTTTTGTGCACGAAATTAAGGTTTAAAAGCTATCTTTTTTTATTTTTTTTTGGTAAAAAATAACTCATTAAAATAAATATTATATTAGGGTTTCATTAATTTAATATAATTTGAATTTTTTCCAAACAACCCTCATCAAACCCTAGATCCACATATTAGGTCCCTATACATCCAAATACTAGTAATTAGGCTTTCAAGTACAATATTGATTTATTATAAACATTGGGTTGAATATTTACCATAGTTTCACATATACCTATGTTAAATTAAGTTCTACATATTGTGTTTTTATTATTCACTATTTACATTATCTTCTTTGGCAAGTTTAAAATGGCATCCAAGAATCTTCTTACCCCCCACCTAGTTGATGAGTTTTTGAATTTTTATCATAATTATAATATTAAATGGAAATTTTGTAAAGATTACACATTTTCACATTATAATGATTTAATTTATAGTTATTATGATGATTATTATTATAATAATGGATATGAGGATTACTATGAGCATGACAATGAAAGTGTTTATAAAGATATACTAGATGCATCTTCTTCTATTTCCTCTCCCTCTCCTCCTACACCTCAAAATGAAACTAACAATATAATTCCAAATCCTCTTGTTGGTAGTGCTTTGTTCCAATGTGATCTTATATTTTCAACTACTTTCACTACCTCCTTATTCAAAGTAAATCAATATAAGTACAATACATGAAATTAACTTTTACATGATTCAAATAACATAGAAAAGAGAAATTCATATTATTTACCCTTCTCAATCAAATTTTAAAAATCATGTACAAATAATATTACACCTTTTACCAAGGCACAAACTAAAGTAGACAAACTTATTCTATTGCCTTCTTTTACTTTCCAAATGTAATTATTCTTTGTAAAATATTGATAACGTAAATATGTCTAACTATTTTCCTACATGTCATAATATGCCAAATGAAAACATAATTGCTGCTTATTCTACCCTTGAATCCAATATTGCAAGTAATAATCATTCATGCACTCCACACATAGCTAGTAAAGAGATGCATTACATTACACCCACACATGATGACATCTTTCATAGTAGTAAGAAGTTAAAATATTATTCTACTCCCCCTCTAGTTAGCATATGAATTATAATTCTTATCCCTTACTTATATAAGTGAATTAAACTCTAATTTTTATGAACCTTTGAATAATGATGATTACTATGTTTATGGTGAATAATACATTGAGTCTAAACCTTCTAGTTATCTCCTTGATTCACCTATTTATCATGTCTAAACGAATGTTAGGTCAAATTCTAAAAAACAAACATGAACTTATTATTATGTTCATAATTTACATAACTTACATTCACATGATAATAAAGTACCTTATATTCCATTAACATGTGATACTTATTTGAAAATTAACAAAACAAGAGATACCAATGAATCTCCCTCAACCCCCCTATTATAGTAAAACCCATTTCTCAACCTAACCAATATAAGGGTGATATCCCATTTATCAACCTAACCAATATAAGGGTGATGTCATATTTCCCCCTAACTAGGTCCAAGTTATCACCTCTCTAAATGTTACAGAGAGAAAACCAATCCTCCTTCCAAAAGGTTCCTAATGTAGTATACTAATGGCTGACATAAATAACAAAATTAAAAAATTAAATGAACCCATTGATAATGATAATATACAAAGAATGAGGTAATCTCCTTGATTCATGTCATGAGTTATTAAAAATAACAAGTACACCATCTCACATTGGAGAGTAAAGTATACCACTCTTGGGATGATTCTAATGCCATCCATAGCAATCATATTCCATGTAAAATATTCACTGCAAAGTTGTCACCCAAATTTTAGATACCATTATTACTAAAATTGTATGGTCATGGAGACCCATACTTACAAATTTAGGCTTATGCAAAATCCATGGCACATGTCACCAACATGTTGACTCTACTATAGTTATTTTCAAAGTCCCTAGAAGGTGAGGCACTAAGTTAGTTTCATCACACACTCCCTAGTGGGACACTACATATATATTATGAGTTAGAAACAATATTTATTAGGCACTACATATAGAATAAGGGACCTCAAGTCACATTTGAGAGGATGCATTCACTACATCAAAGTGATATAAAACCAATAACTGAGTACATTCTATGATTCAAGTGATGTATGCATTAGTTGATTTACCAACTGAGAGATTTAGGATATAATACATCTTTTATAGAGGCCTATATTTTCCTCTTAAGGAAAAATTATTATATCAAACATATAAATCATTATCAAATCTATGTAACATAGCTATAGCATTACAGATAGACTTGGGACTAGTTTATACACATTCATAGGCATATTTAGATGTAGATTTCCTAGAGCCATATGTATACAATCATAAATGCATCATGTCCATAAATCAATCCTAGATAGGATGGGATAGAACACACCTACACTTCAAATTAGGGAGCATATAATTGTTAAGTGGGAGCATGGCTAATGTGAGGATCTACTAGACCCAATTAGGGGATCACTTATCACAACATACCATACGAGATAGGGTTCCAAAGCCTATAGTCTAAAACAATCACATAACAACCCTAAAAGAGTCTTATGATTTAATATTTCACTAATATAAAGACAAGAAAAGTAAATCTAATCTAGTGTGCACCAAAGCTTGTGGAACAAAGTGGAGGTTAAAAATAAAACAAGTAAACAACTAAACTAAACATGTATAGAAGACCTATACTCATGTCAATGTATACAAAATACTAATACATGAAAGATAATAATACAAATTCACTATATATCTACTATTAAAAATGAGGAATAAAGTTAGGAATACTTACCTTTGAAGATGAACTCGTCTATCCTCAATCTCACCCTTGTCCAAGGTGTTTTGTAAGAGATTGTCATGGTATGTAAGGATAACTAAGATAAATCATCTATAGGATACACAACCTATCCAACCATCCAAAATACTTATCCACAATATGATATTAGAGATCCAAAGAAAGTATTAAACCCTAAAGCTTTATTCCCCAAGTAGAATGGTTAATATGTATATGCTTGTTCACTCTTATTCACTTAATTATTCATTCTTTTCAAATAGTGGTAAATGACCTTATATATATATATATATATAGTGGTAGCTTTCCTTAAAATAATTTAGGAACATCAACTATGCTAGGTCAACCTAGTTTACCTAGCATGTTTTTAGGGATAACTCTCTAGGTATGCGCTAGTTCAGGCAAGAGGTTAACAAACCAAAAGAGAGTAAAAGTCTCAAAATTGTACTAGGTTAACCTAGTCAACCTAGCACAACCGATAGGTAAAAAGGGGGATAAGGTAAGAAATGAAGGATAAAACATAGTAAATGATGAGAATAGATAGTACTAAGAATAATAATCTTGGGTTTAATGGTTGTAGGAGGCTAGAGTGTGGATGGAAAGAGGCAAAAAGAACAACAATCTTACAAAGCACTAATGGTCTACCCACCCCTTTCCTAGTACACCCCTTAAAGCATGCACTCAGAGAGATTGAGAATCAATAATTTCCTAAAAGATAAAAATGTTAGTAATCAATAAAAGTTAAAAATATTATATGTATACATATGCCCCAACTAAATCTCATCATGTGTCACGTAAGTGCAACATGGGATGGTACTTCAGAAGAAAACATGATAACACACAACATTGATGCTAAGTATGGTGAAATAAGTAGAAAATAATATAAATGAAAGAATTTTATTGAAAACTGCATACCATTAACTTACCTTAGTGCCATAGATAAAGAAGTAGATTACAAGAAAATGAAGGTGTCCAATGTAGAGTACACTAGGCAAACCTATAGAAGTTAGTGCAAAAAGATAGCCAATTTTTTTTCAAAAATGGAATATAGGCATATGATAGTGGAAAATAATCTCTACTTAATCATGATTCTAATGCATTTTATGGTTTGAAAAATGGATGAGCAAGAACAAAGATAGAGGCAAAACAAAGAATCTACTTGAAAACAAATGAAAGAATTGTATTGCTAAAATTATTTTTAAATAGGGCAAAAGAGAATTCATTTTGCATTTTGAATTATGAAAGAGAGAAAAGAGATATATAATGCCAAATAAGGATAGTATGGTGAGGGAATTATTGGCTAGATGAGGAGGACACCCAACGATGGTAGTAGATGTGCTAAACGTATGCAACTATG
Organism: Torreya grandis; assembly: GCA_037957365.1. NCBI lineage: Eukaryota > Viridiplantae > Streptophyta > Pinopsida > Cupressales > Taxaceae > Torreya > Torreya grandis. Next base: position 4,742,695 of record JARHVA010000467.1, on the reverse strand, counting down.
GATCTCATACCAGTTTTTGAAATTTGTATTAAATTAAGTGAATTTTTGATAATTTTTTGTAATTATTTATATATTTAAAAATTTAAAAAAATTATATTCTAATGGTAGTAAATAGGAAGATGGGAAATGGGCTGGAAGGGTTTAGGAAGAAAATGAGAAAAATGCACATTTTGGGTAAAATGTACTAGGTCAGCACACAGAACATACAAGTTTGACCAAGTTGACCTAGTAGGTTAAAATAGGGTAAAATAAATATGGTAAACCCAATAATTATGGGTAGACCTACTATAATCTACAAGTTGAAAAGCTAAAATAGAATGAGTAACTAGTTTGTAAGGGCCAGAATGAAAACTTAGAACCAGGGAGGGGAAAATAAGAGGTCTAACTTAGAATTTGAAGTCAAATATGACAAAAATAGGGAAAGTTTTGTCAAACTAAGTTGACCAAGGAACTATAATAATAAAAAAAAGTGTGTAAAAAGCTAAAAGAGGGATAAAATGGCCTAAAATAACCAAAGGAAGGCAAGAGGGACCAAACAAGCTAGAAATAGGATAAAATGAACAAGGTAAAAGAAATTAGGCTTGTTTTTAATTAAAATTGTAAAAATGATGTGTAAATAATGTATTGTGATTATAAATGATATGGAGGAACTAATACATCCTTTGTTATTTCTTGATTTTAGATATGGCTAAGATTTTGGAGGTTGGTGGACATGTCTTGGTTATCAAATTTGTTAGAGAGATTGATAGATGGAGATCAATCTAGACTAATATCCATAGGTCTAGGAGGTATATCTAAGATATGATAGATCCCCCTCAACACTGATCTACTAGTCATGTTTCTAGGATGTTAGGAATGGTTGACTAACACCTTCATATGGGAATTGGATGGGGATCACATTAGAGGATGTTCATTCCATCTTTGGGCTTCCCATAATACAAATATTGATGACTATAGGGATACCAGATAGCTTAGAAGAGAGGAGAGCCTTAGCCAAATGGGATATAGGCTCAAAGATGATATTGAGAGGATGGAGATTTAGTATGATGACATGTATATATATCTCAAATTCTAGATCTCTAAAAGGTGGTGATAGGCCTTGTGACACATTAGGTGCTTTGTCACAAGACAGATGACAATGTACCACTATTCATGGTAACCTTGAGAAGGATGATGATGGAGGAGGGAGTATTATAAAATATAGGTTCTATCATATAATTCTAGCTCATACATGATTTGTTTGAGATTTTGGCCAGAGGATACTAGACTATGGGATCGATCATAATACTGACAGCATGGATATGTGAGAGATTCCTCATGTATCAATTAGTTGGTTTGACCCATACAATTGATGATAGGTTACCTCAAATACAAAGATGGAAAGAGGACAAGGTATCATGGGCCATGCCCCACATTTTAGAACTATAATTAGTGAGATGCATGGATATTATGTGGTAGTTGTATGTGCACATAGTAGCTACATGGGCAAGTTGACACATAGTTACACTAGAACTAGAGAGGAGAGAGGTGATTGGACACTATGGGCTTACCTCATCTAGTGACACTAATACTGATTCTTGATTAGTGGGCTTAGCATGTGAAGGAACCATAAGGGAAGAGGGTACTCAGACCACTAATAATGAGGTTAACATTGAGGCCATGTAAGGAGTGACCAAAGACTAATTAAGCATGAGAAGTGGTATAGGAGGAGCTGAAGGAGGTAGAGATACTAGATATATCACTACCAGCCCCATAGTGAGATGAGTAGTGGCCACTAAAGACATGATAGTGATAGAGATAGGAGAGAGTGGAGACTATAGACATCCTAGATGATCCCATAAATGCAATATAAGAGATGTTAGAGAGACCACTTAGATGAATTTTGAGATGGACACAAGCCATGATAGATAGGTTTGAGATGAGGAGATGATCTACTAAGGAGGTACTAGGAGGCCACATAGATGGGGAGAGTATGCTATGTGATTATGCAGATGATGATATCATAGGAGCTGAGACACATATAAGTATTAAAATGGTTGAACTATTTATTGAGTTTTTATTTCTTAGTAGAGAGATATAGATAGATATTATGAGATATGATAATGATCTAATATCCATTTGGTGTGATTTTATAGGTATACCTAAGGATGAGGAAGAAATATGGGGGTCCCTAGTGAGGGGAGCACTCCATGACATCCTAAATGAGACTCTACATCCATATGACCCCATGACATTAGAGGATCCAAGTTTACCATCTAACCCAACTTAGGTGAGCTAGTTTAAATTAGCTAGTGAGGTAGCGAGGTAGATACATGTCTAAAGAGAGAGGGTGCAACCACTAGTATAGATGGGTTCAGGTGAGAGACAAGACTGGTAAGCCTTGGTAGATGAAAGAGTTACACATATAGATATAGTTACATAGATGATGTAACCATATATAATGATGTAAACCTAGTTGACTCAGACACATATGGCAACCTAGGATGAGTTGGTGTAGGCATAAGTGTAGATAACACACCTATAGAGATAGGTCAAGGGATTCAGATCTTAGACTACCTCATTACATAATACCATTTTAAGGATTTAGACTAAGGCCTCAATAGGCAACATGGCTAGGCCATGAGATAGATAGGGTGGAGCTCAACCCTAGTGATAAGGCTTTGTATATGGTTGTATATGTTGTATCAAAATCATGGCATATATATATGGTGATTATTTTGTCTTATTGACATTGGTTGTGTATGTTGTCTTTATGATGGCTATGTTTATTCCTTATGGTTGAGTTTATGGATTATTTAGATATATTATTTTCTAGCACATGTATTTAGATTTGTTGTATATGTTATTGGAAATATATGTGGTGTGGTTTATTTTATAACATTATGGAGTACACATGCATGGTTAAAAATAAATGGGGAAAAAAGACTTGGAAAAATATGATCAATCAAAGAAATGTACTACACACTAGTTCAAGTTGGGAAATGCATAATAAAACAAAATAACTAAGTATAAAAATCTAATAAAATGGAAAACAAGATGGTAAAAGGGGATTTAATTTCAAACCAATGTAAAAGATTTTTGAACCAGATTAAAACATGTAAAATCATACTAAATATCATGTTGGGAAGTATGAAAAACAATGTAATAAAATGGAAAGTATGTAAAAGGGCACAAATGGTAATAAAAATAAATAAAAAATTAAGTCAATCAATTATACTATTTTGTGATGGGAAGTACAAAAGAAAAACAAAATTTACAAAAAAATGGTCTTAAATTTATCATACAAAATTCAAGCTAGGAAGTATGAGAAATTCAAGAAATGGTTGTAATCTTACATGCACTCAGAAAATAAGAAAATAAAAGGCAAAATAAAATGAATTAAGCATAAAACACACTAAATGTCAAGATGGGAAGTATACCAATGGCATATAACCTCATAATAAATTGAATATTATCTCTTATTTGACACATGTAATTTGAATGGTGACTTGTTAATTAAAATTTTTTGTGAGGAGGGTTAGGTCCTATCCATGGTCTTACACTTCAACTCATAAAATAAAAACCCAAGGGGATGTCAAAACGACACTGGAAAGTAGAAGGATAAGGGATGCTAAATCAAGGATGTGGGTAATAGGATAGAAAAGGTGGTAATTTGTGAGTAATTTTGGGTCCTATCCATGGTATTATAAATCAACTCACAAATGATATCCCATGGGGAGTGATCAGTAAGTGAAAAAATATTTCCCAACCAGAAATATGAAGGAAAAGGAATGAAAAAGGGAGTGTAATAATCAATACTAAGTCATCTTATGAGAATACCTTAGTAGGCAAGAGGCATACTAAGGACATTAAAAGACACTAAGGGACTAGTGGTCATCTATATATAAATGAAACCTATTTGATATAAAAACAAATATTTATAGGCAAATAGGTGTGCTACTAAGATCAACTTATGATGGTAGATTGATACAAGGAAAAGTAAAATGGACTTACATTCCCATGACATGTTTCTCGCTCCTTAAGACCCCTTATAGAGCCATCAATATACTAAAAAGATTGGGTACTTACGTGAGAAATTAGGTAGCACTAAAAAAATTTATTCTCCTCTTTTAATCTAATATCCTACTACACCCTGAAGGACCTTGGATTTACCATGAGGCCAATTATGGAGTTTGAGATTCTACTAGAAGGATATGTTCTTTGAATCACATCTTTTACTGTGATTAGAATTTTAAGAATATTTAATATTTTTACCTTTTGTTTAAATGATTTATCTTTTAAATTTATTTTGATGGATTTTTTAGATTCCTCCTCCATATGTATTTGGAATTACCAATCATGAGAGATATAGTGATACACACAAATAAGTTATAGGCTAAGGATAAAGAAAGCTAAGTGACATAATACAAAAGACTGACTAGATCACTTAGGCTTGACAGTGAATTGAGCATGTGATCTCAAGTCTAAATCATGTATATGCTTAGTTTGTGGAAAAAGGAAGAAGGAAAAAAGGATATCCAAAGGAGGATGGTGAAAGGAAATAGTAATGAGAAATATTGTTTGCTAATTGATCACATGATAATAGGAGATAGTAATCAAAGGGAAGAGGGTAGATATAATCAAGTCACCATGATAACTATCTGTGCAAAATAAAGATAAGAAAACAAATAATCATGAAGATATAAGGGAAGATTTTTGATAGAAAATTTGAAGGAAAAGAAAGCAATGATAATTGAAAAAGATAGCAATGATAAGAAAAATACAAATATATGTGAAATGTAAAACAATAACATAAGCTAACTATAGTACAAAAAGAAGGAGAAACATGATATAAGATTAAAAATAATTTTACATAGTGTCAAATGATATAATCAATATGGAAATAAGATTGGATCACACATCCAATATAAATAAAAAATAAGGATGCACCATGCATGTTCTCATAAATACTAGTAAATCTATCCATACACATTATCCAATACATTGGATAAGTCTCTATGAAGTTAAATTCATAATGATGCTAAGGTCTCATCAATATTTAGTGAATATATGGAAAATACTTCTATTTTGATATCTATAACTAAAAAAGTAGTAATACTCAAAGGATCATGTGGAGGAGGAAAATTAGGCAAAGACTAGTCAAGAGAATGCATAAAAATAGTATCTATGGGAGAAGAAGGAATCACAAGTGGAGAAGGATCCATAGGTGAGGGAGGATCCACAAGTGAATGAATCATGGGTAGAGGAACAAAATGTGGTTAAGGGGCCACAAGAGGTGATGGAACCACTATAGGTGGTGCCATGGGAGAAGAAGGAGGAACCTTCTTGTGGGAATGACCTATGGGATAAATGGTAGAAGGTCCAGGGATGGATACAAGGTGATCTCTAAGATGTTGTTAAAGAATTTAACAATGATAATTATGATGCATGACACATAGGTTCCATATATAATATACCTCACCATACTTGGTTAGATATTCAAGAAGTACCTTTGGGGGAGGTATGTCTTTGTCTGATGATGGGGAAGAAAGATGCAAGGTATCAAGATATTGTCACAACTTATGCCAATGGGTGGAAGAGTGATTATCTATCCCATGGAAGCAATAGATACACTTATGAGTGGTTTTAGGAGCACTAATGGAAGAAGGTGAAATAGGAATGGAAGTAGATAAAGAGGACTCATCAGCCCATTTGGTGGGCAAAGAATCCATCTTAGGTAGTGGAAGCAAATTATCATCAGGGGAGGGTGGTGATTAGGAAGGAATGAAACTAGGATCAATAAGAGGAGCACTAATAAGAGAATAAAGAAGAGAATCAACAATAGTAGGATAGGAAATAGGCTCAACTAGAGTGGAAAAAGGAACAACCTTAACTAAAACTAGCCTTACTAAAGGAGGGGTAGGATTCATAGAAGGTCTAAGGAAGACCACCCTAGGTGTGGTAAAGTGATAATATCTAGTCATAGCATGATCCAAGAGTATGGTCCTAAGTGGATCCTTATAAATTGGAGGCATCGATGTCATCTCTAACCTATGATAAAGTAGAAAAATAATAGAATTAGGGACTATAAATGAAAGAGAATGATGAGATGTACGAAAAGACTCAAGTAAAGAAGAGTGGTAACAAGTAATCTTGACATCATGGGACTAGACAAGGCTGCATAAAAGAGGATCATCCAAAGAATAGACATCATCATAATCTAGAGTATGAAGATTAATGACACAGGTTAGGATGACCTTGTCATTAAAAGAAGCTTGGTGAATAGAGTTCTTAGTCTTGGTTAAGACTAAATAAATGTCATAACAAGGAGGCTTGTGAGAATGAGGCTATAAGGAAGAAATAAGATATGAGATGAGATGAGGTAAGAGATCATAATTTTTTATCTTTAAGTTAATCTCATCAAGCTCATCATCATTAGAGTCTAAAAGGTTGGGAGGAATGTTACTAATGAGTTTAGGATGCCCATTATAACCTTTGGTTGAGTTGATAGGAAAGTTAAAATGCTACAACTCATAGAATGGAACACTAGGCAAAGGTTAAAGAGTAGGAATCTTGAAGACACCATGATCCTATAATTTTTTAAAATTCTAAGGGTTAGTGTCTCCTTAAATCTTGTAAATGGCTCCATTGTGAGGAAATTTTATGCATTATTAAGTGGAAGATGTGACATCTTGCATATGATGAGTCCATAGCCTACCAAGAAAAATGTTATATGAAAGGGGAAAGTTGAAGATCGTCATCTTCACATGAATGGTAATAGGTGGGATAGTAATGGGAAACCACACACACACTAAGGGATGCATTTACCTTCTATCGTATCCTTGGCATATGTTATGTGTAGACTTGAGATTGCATTCATAATACCCAAGATTCTTAATGAAATCAATGGAGGTGACACAAGTGCCAAAACCTTCATCAATAAAGGCTTGATTAACTTGTATATCACCTATTTGGATGCTAATAAATAATGGAATATCATTTGCATGAAGCAAAATCTCATCCAAAATCATATATGTGATAGGAAATCATAAATAAAGAGAAGTTTCTATAGTTTTATCAATGTTAATAGACATCTCTTCACATTGTTGCAAGACACTATCCTCATATCCAAATAAAGTAGCTTCTTGTCTTGCTAGAGGAGGGTGAGGGATATTTATCTAGAATAATATTTGAATAAGGCAATTTATATGACGTGGAAATGTCCTCATGAGTTCAACAAAATGGATTTGGGATGGAAGATTAGTAAGTTCTGCAATGGGATCCCACTCATCATAACCCATAAGGATATTATTAGATAAATGTGTGTAATGATTAAGAAGGTCTTTAGAAGGTGGATCTAAAGAGCATTGAAACTTATGTTGATAATAATTATAAGGTTAAAAATAAGGTTGTAAATTATTTTTTGAGGAATAAGTAGTTGTTTTAGATTGATCTTGAAGTTTGGAAGAAGAAGTGTTAGTAGAAATTGGATTATCATTAGTATTAAAAGATGGTGTGAGAGAAGTTACAATAGTATGAGATGTGTCATCCAAGGGAAAATAATAAATTAGATCATCAAAATAAATAAGATCTTATTTCCCTAACTCATTTAAATGAGTTGGAGAATAATCTTGGATAACATGATATGTCTTATAGGAAGGAGGAGTCTAGATAGGTTGTAAATCAATGAAAGCGACCACTCTTCACATATTGGTCATGTTAACCACCTTATCTTCAAAATTAAGCTCAACAAGAGTTTATATGTTATTGGTGGAATAAGTGGGATTATCTTGACTTTTTTGGATTAGTTGATGATTAGGCAAGGGGTCTTTATAGATAGCTAAATGAGCATTTGCTTGATTTAAGGACTATTTTTTGACATATGATTTATAGTCTTTGAAAGAAATCTCATAGGCTTGTTGATGCTTATGAATAATGGAATCACAATAAAAAATTTGGCCAAGAATAAATTCTATAGCTAAATTACAAATATATCTACAAGTCTCATGAGAGTGACCCCAGCTAGCATGAAACCAACAAAATATATTGGTGTCATACCATGATTTCATAGGTCAATTAGGTTCAAGATCTTGACGGAGAGGCCTAGGTAGATGTTTAAGCAATTTGGCTGAGGATAAATAATTATCAACATTAATGTTACTTGTTGAGAAATGAGGATTAGTGTATTATTGAGAGGGATTTGATTTTGAAGAAGGGGTAGGAATGACAACTTAAACATTGTGAATGATGTCATATGAATTGATAACACCATCATTGGTAATATTTCAATTTTTGTTCTTTACTAATAGATGAGGGCCCATAAAATGTTAGGGAAAATCAAATTGATACATGAGTAAATCTTGTCTTTTAGCTTAATCAATGGCTTCCTCCAAGGTATGTGGAGAAAGGGTACAAACTCGATATTATAATTTAGGAAATAAAGCATTTGTAAAGAGATTATCATCTACCATATTATGATCACATTTATTTTATAAATTATTACATTGCTTAACAAAGGCTTGGGCAGTTTCATTTTCATTTGGTTTCTAATTGATGAAATAGGTCAAAGTATTCTCAAGAAGATCACTAGTTTGAAATTATTACACTAAATCATTTACTAAGTCCTCCAAACTAGTCATAGAATGTGTTCTAAGTTGATTTTACCAATCCAAGGAATCACCCATGAAGGTTTTGGCTAAGATTTTGGTAGTGGCAAAGGTTTTTAATTTGACCCAATCATTGTAAAGATTTTTAAATGTCTTGAGATGAAGGGTAGGATTGGTTAATCCATTGTAATAAATTGTAGGTGTTATACCTCCAATATCAATGTTATAAATTTGAGTGGTAAGAGGTTTATTTTTTAAATGTTTGATGACTTTGTTGACTAATTGATGTTGAGGGATGAGATCACCTTAAGAATATTAAAGAGGAGGAGGAATACTTTGGTTATGTGAGCCCCAAGCCATTGGTTGAGGATTGGATTGAAGTTTAAGAAGGTGGTTTTTCATTTGAATCATTTGATTCATATTATGAGCTTTGAATGTGTTCATTTGATTCATATTATGAGCTTTGAATGTGTTCAAAAATTGATTGTGATGAAAATAATGCACACTTCATCAATATTGGCTTAAGTTACACACTAGAAGAAAGGCAAGGAGTCAAGGAACTAATCATTAGGTATAAATATGTAATTACATCAACTTATGATGACTTAATTATTTTCAATCCTAGATTTATTACCCATATAATTTAATTCAAGCCTATTCATAAACCATTTAGCCGAAGGTAGAGGCCAATTAATCCTATCTTAGAACCATTAATTTAGAATTAGAAAAGTTTATAAGTTTTAGGATAGTTTTTCCTATTAGACATCTGACTTGGGTGGCTAATCTAGTTTCAATAAAGAAAAAGAATGGGAAGATCAGCCTATGTGTTAACTTAAATAATCTGAGTAAAGCTTCAGAGAAGGACAATTATCCTTTTCCTTCCTTATATGAGTTAATATAAATGGTGAGTGGGTCTAAAATTATGTTTTTCTTGGTTGGGTTTTCAAGTTAAAGTCAAGGATTGGTTGAATGAAAAGATAAGATTAAAACATAATTTACTATGAAGTGGGGCACATATGCATATACATGAATGCCATTTGGGTTGATTAATGCTAGAGCTACTTTACAAAGAGTAATGGGTCATGCATTACATGGACTAATAGGGAAGTGCATAATTATATATGGATGATCTCATTTTTTAAAATAGAGATGATTATGTCGACCATCTTTAATTTCTTTTTGAGAGGTGAAGGAAGTTTGGGGTATCACTTAACCCCAAGAAAATTATATTCAGTATTACCAAAAGCAACATGATAGACCACATCATTACTAAGGATGGGATCACCATTAACCCATATAGGATTCAAGGGATTTCAAAGATAATGTTTCCAAACAACAAAAAGGAACTCATATCCTTCTTTGGAAAGATAAATTTCATAATGAAATTTATATCAAGGTTTGTAGAGATTGTTAGACCCCTGAATGTAATGCTCAAATAAAATGCTAAATTGGAGTGGATTCTTAAAGCTAAAAAGTAATTATAAGACATAAATAAGGCTATTTCATAAGCACCATTATTGATAAGACCTAATTTCACCAAAGACCTTTTCTTGTATTCATTCACATCAAAACATACTATTACTATCATGCTTACATAGAAAAGGGAAGAAAGTGAACATCCTATTTCATTTATGAGTACTAAAATGAATGATGTAGAGATTAAGTTTTCCTTGATTAACAAACAAATCTTCACTCTCATCAAGGTAGTAAAAAAATTTAGACACTACATCCTCTAGAATAAGACCATTGTCATAGTAATAGATCCTACTGTCAAGCTCACACTTGGAAAAAATGAATTGGGGGATCATAGAGGTAAATAGATGGTGAAATTACAAGAATTTGATATTTAAATTAAACCTATTAAGATAGTTAGAGGATAAGGCATAATCCAATTGATGACTGAATTAGACCCACACATCACCATTGAAGAGGTCTACTAGACATAATTCTATTGAGGTGTTATCAATGATTTCTCCAAGGTGGCTAAGAGTGTCCTTGAGATGATATGTATACATGGTCCTCAATGATAAAGTGTACCTTAGTTCTCACATAGTTTACATGAGACCATGCAAGTTTTGGTCTTGTTATGGATGTTGTTGATAATGTGTTCTTGATGCAAAGGCCTTACAAAGTATTATAAGTGCTTGGTGTACTTGTGTAAGTGAAAATAATACATTTGAGTACTCTTGTGAAGGTCTAAGTTATCTTAATCATCTTGGTAGAGTTTATTGATTGATGAGATTGATGATGTTAGAATTCACATGTGTGGAGGTGTCAAAGGAAAGTGGTCACATGGGTCTACTCACTTTTGTGTTTAGAGCATGTGTTTTAAGTTTCATGCCATAAAATGATGTCTATAAAAATTTATGATAGTGCAAATTTGATTTCTCAAGTAGATTTCATTATTTTTATACTTAATCAAATTTGCATTTTTTAGTGACCATTGGAATTTAAATATTTAAATTTTACAAAGGAAACTAGTTATGATTGTTTAATATGTATCTTGAGAAAATGGATGAATTTGATGATGGATTAAAAATAAAAGTGTTAAATATATTCAAGGGTAATCCATGGAAATTGATTAGGAGGTTTGAATAGTTGTACAATTGTATTTATTTTAGCTCAAAGTTGACCAAGGGTTTGACCTTCTTTTGTTAAGGACCCGAGAAGGGTGTTCTAGTTTGTATTGATCATATTTGGATGTTTCATGATGATTTATATATTGGAGAGTGTTTTAGACTCTATAAGGATCATTTTTATGGGTTTTATAGGTTTGATCAATCTATCTTTACTACAAACCATTGCTTAGAAGTTGACTTTTTGCTTGTTAGTCATGTTTTCATGTACAAGGCAAATGATTGAATGGTTTTACATATGTAGAGGTGTCTAGTAATGAATGTAATCACTTTATGGTGTCTTAGGGGACATGTGTCATGGACCCATGTGATTGTAATTGGTCTTGTGTTTCTATTTTACTCAGTGAAGTGTTAAAGGGATGAATAGGTCTATATGGGACCTAAAAGAGCCACTTAGGCCTAATTTAAAGGTGTTGTTGCTTAAGGGTGATCTATCAATGCTATGGTTAACCTATGTAGGTGGCATTGATATTTTATAAGTGGGATAGAATCCTTAAGGGTTAATAAATATATTGTGGCTGACCATGAAGGTAGTGATCATGAAGACTCTATTAAGAACAAAAATAAAGATGAAGGTTTTTAGAGGGTTTTGAGTGAAGTAAAGTGAAGTTTGAGTAAGATTAGTGGATAAATTGAAGACTAGAGTAGTGTGAGGGATATGTGTGTGACCTAGTGTTCATTTTTTTGATGTGGTAATAGTGTTTTGCAGGTTAGATGGTTGAGGATGAGCGAAGAGGTGTAGAGTGACCCAAAATGTTTTTTTAGATGCATTGATTATGTGTGAAGGCTTGAGAAAGTGTGAAGGGTTAAAGAGAGTTGTTATTAATTATTTATCCATCATATTGGAAGGAAATCAAAGTTCTAGAGGTGTTGTGTGGGTGCTCAACATCTAGGGCAAGTGGGTGTTTATCCATGCTTAGGGGTTGGTGTTCCTTATGGAGTAGGTGATTCACTAAAGTCTCTTGTTTATGATCTCTTGTAATACTATGGTCCATTTATTTGGTTATTTGAGAGTGGGTTTTATCCCCCATTAGGGTTTCCCATATAATTTATGTGTTATGTGATTTTATCTTGCATTATTTTCTTTATTCATTAATATAAATGATTTATATGCTTCATTAATGCTTATGTTGAATGGTTAAGAGTTTGAAGAAATGGAATTGAACATGATTTGATATCATCATTGATTACTCCCCTTCTCAGTGATTATACCTCTAAAAATTGGTATCATAGCCACACTTTCTTTGCAATTTTAACCACATGAAGGTGATCAAAGGTATAATGAGTAGTCATCAAATGTAAGGTGGGTTATATACTAAGAAAGTGCCACTATTTAATGGATCCAACTATATTTTTTAGAGTGTGAGGATGAATACCTACATCATGTCTCTAGTATTTCACATTTGGCAATCTGTTATGGATGGTTATTCCACACCCCCTACTCTTTTAACTAGTGAAGCTAATAAGAAGTTGAGTGAGAATAATTCTAAAGTAATGAATGCTATCATTTATAGCATATCATAGATTGAGCTAACCAAGGTGATCCATTACAAGTCTACCAAGGAAATCTGGGATAAATTATAGACCATTTATGAAGTGGATTAAAAGGTTTAGTTGGTTAAATTTAACCTTACAAAGGTAATTTGAGGGCCTAAAAATGAAGGAAGAAGATATTATGGCATCCTTTCTTTTAAGGGTTCATGAGGTGGTAAACATGATCAGAAGTCTTGCAGAGGATCATCAATAAGCTTCTATAGGATAGAAAGTATTAAGGTCTCTCACCCTCAAGTTTGATTAAAAATTATCCATTTTAGAAGAAAGTCATGATCTCACCAAGATGAAGATGGATGAATTGAATGGCATCCTTACTACTTATGAGATGAGAGTTAATGAGTAAAAACCACCAAATAAGGAAACAACCTTTAAAGTGATCAAGGAGACAAAAGGTAAGAAGAGAAAGTTAAGTCTTGAAGACTTTGATCTTAGTGAAGATCAACTTGAAGCCATGATTGAAATAAAATTGAATGTAGATTTAGGTAAATATAAAGGGAAGCTTCCTTTTGAATGTTTTTCATGTGGTAAAGTTGGTCATTTTACAAATAAGTGCTTAGATAGAGGAAACTCTAAATACAAGGAAGCTCATAAGAAATATCATGAGGATGCACATAAAAAAATTTAAACGTCCTAACAAGTCAAAAAGGTTATTCAATAGGATAAATGATAAGAAGGAGCCATACAAAGGCAATAAGAGTCTTTGCAATGAAGAAGATAGTAATGCATCTACTGAAGAAGAAAGATCCACATCAGAAAGTGATGATACATCAAATGAGATATTATTCATGGTTCTTGATGATGTTGATTATGAATATTCTAAAGGAAAATATCTCTTTGATGGTCATATCTCAGAAGATAAAGATCCTAGATATAATTTTGAAGGTGAGAAAATGTTTCTTGAGAATAAGTTAGACACCACTATTGATGTGTTTATAGGAATAAAAAAGAATTCATAATCATAGGTGATCTTCCCCATTGAAGAACTTATAGACAAGAACAAGGAATGTTTTAAAGTAACAAAAAAGCTAGAGCTATTAGAGCATGAAGGCAAATAAAATCTTTTCATGGAATTAAAATCAAGTAGATCTGGAGGAGATAACCTCATGCTAAACAAAGATATAGCTGATGATTCAGATGATGAAGAATTTAAGGCACATTATAAGAAAGAATTGGTGATTGCTCTTGATGAGCTAAAACACCAAATAAATAAGAGCCACAAGATGAGAGATCTAATTAATGACTATGAGGAGTGAATTAGTTTGTTTGAGGTAATACTAGAGTGAAACTCAAGGGAGTATGAAGGTCTCATAGAGCAAGTGAAACTACAAGCTAAGTCAAGCTGGGCAACCCTTAAGTCAAAATAAGATGAGTGATTTAAGATCAACTAGGTTTTTGAGTCCTTGAAAGGCTGTCTAAGGACTAAAGAGGTTGATTACACCATGTTCAAGACACAATTGGACTAGATAATAGATAAACTCAAGATACATCAAAATTTGAGAAAATTATAGTTGATCTTGATGACCTATTGAGTAGTCAAAAGGTTTCAAATGACAAATCGGGCCTGGGGTTCTATGAATATGTTCAAAAGGGTAAGAATATCAAGAAAATAGTGATGATAGATTAGAAAACTAATCATTTTAAGGAGAGTGATAGTAAAGTAAATAAGAGTGTTAATATGAATAAGAAGTAAAATTTCAAGAGCTATGAAAGTTCAAGTCAAATCAAGCAACCCAATGTAATAAGGTATGATAACTCCTTTAATGGTTACTGTTATTCTTGTAATCAATTTGAGCATAGGACTAGTGACTATAAAAGACCTCTTCAAAACTAGTATCCATAGAGTAATGGTAGATATCGAAGTCCACATTAGTCAAAGGAGTGTTTTAAGTGTTATAAGGTAGGACACATTGTAAGACATTGTCACAGTAAGATGATAAGGTCCTCTAGTCAAGACAAGGTAGGTATGGCTCCAAGAGTGCATGAGAGAGCTCAAAATAAGGTATGGAGATCTAAAGAGGTGAATGAAAAATAGACTCAAAGAGGATTATTTGTCATGAAAAAGGAGGGTATAGGTTCAAGTGTTAAATAATAGGTCTTATCTACCCAAATGGATAAAAAAGTCAAGCAAGATTCCAAGTCTAAGGGAAATAATGAAGTTAAGGACCCATTCAAAGTCAATTTGATGATGAGGAAATATTGTAAGTCAAATATGAGTATGGATATATGGGAATCTCATGAGTTTTAGGAATTTTAGTCTCTATGACAATTGGGTATCTCTACCTATGTTTCTTAGGAGACATATTTCATATGTAGAATCAAGTGTGTGTGATTTAGGTGATGTACAAGATTCCATAATCAGAATAGGGGTATGTAGAGTTGTGATTGGTCTTTGAGACCCATGCCATTATGGTGGAGAGTTGGTGATCTTATATTTCCAATAATTATGTCGATAATATAAGTGGATTGTAGAGTTTTAAGCATCTTGAGGGGGAGAAACAAGTTATTGTGCTTTCTCCATAGGTTTATGATAAAAATCTTCAAGAGATCTATTTAGGGACATTGGTTCTAAAGACAAGTTCTTAGTCAATATTTGAAGCTTGGTTTAGTTGGTGAAATCATGAATACTAAAGATAATATTGATTTAGAGTGTGAATATGACTTTTCAAAGTATATTACATGGGTTTAGATGTTCTAATTTATTCAAAATAACCATTCATGACCATTTGTTCAATTTGATCAGTTTATTTAGTTTTCACTACCTAGTGAGAGCCTATCATGAAGACTTAGTGTATTTTAGGTCTATGTGGATAACCAATGGTTTAGGACAATTGGATTTGTTGTGTCTAAGTTCAAAAGGTGTTGTGGAGATGTTATAAGGCTCCCATTATCTTTTTATGATGTTTTGGCTTAGTGACCATTGTGTAAACAGGGTTTGTAGGCACAATCATGAGCTTTTTAGGTGTCAAATGAAGATTTACAAGTTTTCAAGGTGATTTTATTATTTGTAAAGGTGTGTTGACCTTATACAGGTGTGTTCTAAGTTTTTATAGATCATGAAGATGTATTAAACTCCATTTGGATCTTTTTTATGGCTCTCAGGTATGATAATCTTTACTTAAGGGCTAGTAGGTCAAAAACCACATTCATGGATGTATGGGTTCCCCACAGAGTCAAAAATCATTTTTTGTACCAAGTGGTGTAAGTTGGTGACCTCCAGGTGTGAGATAAGTTTTAGGATATGATATTTACCAAAATATGGTAAGTTGACCATGTTTCTTATTAATGCCCTAGTGTCTTAGCTCATGTGGGTTAGTGACCCTCCCAAAGGATCTGAGTTTTTAGGTTTCTTAATAAATTGAAATGATATAATTGGTTGTCAAAAAGTGTTTCACAATTATTATTAAGGTAAGTGGTTTCTTCTATGCTTGTCCATTTTTCAAGTAGGAGGGCTAATTAACAAGTCAGTTTACAAAGGACCTATAGTGCATAGGAAGAGTTGGGTGATGAAAATTGGCATGCATGAGGGGGAATATGAGTTTACATCATATATATATTTTTAAGTCATGGAGGTATCTACATATAAATTTATGACCTTCAAAAAATATGGAAGGGTTACAAGGCCTCTAGGTAAGGCTAGTGTGAATAAGAGTAGTTTTTGGTCATTTTATTCAAAGACAAAGGTATGGTTATCCCTGAATATGTTTCTTGGTTGGATTTTTTCATCATGTGTGTTTGAGAAATAACATGAATGTCCATTATTCATTCTATAGGTGCCTTGTGAGAGATAATTTGAAGACAACTATGAAGTTTCATCATGGTTGAAGATGGTATGAAGGTGCTCAAGGGGTGTCTAAGCTCAGGTGACTTAGGGGGAGTCCCCATAAGTTTTCTTAAGTTGTTTTAAATAATTTTTTGGTATTATTGTGTGGTTATTCTTCATATAGTAGTGCATGGCCAAATAAGAGTGTTGTCAATGAGTAGGTTTGAGGTAGTCATTACAAGAAATGGTATGCACACTAATAAGGGGAGTTTATATCATTTATAATAGGAGCTCCCTTATTTTTTTTGGATTTTAAATAATTTATATGTCCTCAATATCATCAAGTAAGCCCACTTTATCATTGTGTCAAAGGGGGAGAAAGTGTTTGTAGAGGGAGAAAGAGTATGTTTATAGCTTTGTGTCAGTGTTTACAAGTGTTGACATCAATTAAAAAAGAAGAGATTATTGAGATGTTGTCAATGATGTCTCAAATGTGGCCAATAGTGTCCGTGATATGATATGTATTCATAGTCCTTAATGATAAAGTGCACCTTAGTGTTCACATAGTTTGTATGAGACCTTATAGGTTTTGGAATTGTTATAGATATTATTGATAATGTGATCTTGATGTAAAGGCCCTATGGGGAATAATAAGCTCTTATTGTACTTTTGGAACTAAAAATAATTGATTTTAGTAGTCTTGTGAAGGTCTATTTTAACCTAGTCATCTTATCATAATTTCCTACGTGAGTATATTGATGATGTCAGAATTCACACATGTGAAGATGTCAAAAGAAAGTGCTCACATGGATCTGTTCAGTTTTGTGCCTAGAGAATGTGTTTCAAGTTTAATGTATTGATATTATGTCTATCAAAATATTTTATGGTGAAAATTTGATCTCCTAGGTAGATTTTACAAAGGAAATAATTTAGTGACTATTGAAATTCAAATATTTGAATTTTACAAAGGAAACCAGTTGTGATTATTTAATTTATATCTTGAGTAAATAGATGAATCTAATGATGGAGTAAAAAAAAAAGTGGTAAATATAATCAAGAATAATCCTTGGAAATTGATTAGGAGGTTTTAATAGTCATATAATTGCATTTATTATAGCTCAAATTTGACCAAGGGTTTGACCTTCATTTGTTAAGGACCCGAGAAGGGTGTTTTAATTTGTATTGATGATATTTAGATGTTTAATGATGATTTATCTATTGAATAGTATTTTAGACTCCCTAAGTATAATTTTTATTGATTTTAAAGGTTTGAACAATCCATATTCAATATGAACCATTTCTTGAAAGTTGAATTTCTTCTCTGTCATGGTGTTTTCATGTACAAGGCAAATGCTTTAATGGTTGTACACATGCATAGGTATGTAGTGATGAATGTAATAACTTGAGGGTGTCTTATGGGTCATGTTTTATGGACCCATGTGATTATAAGTGGTCTTGTGTTTCTATTTTTATTGATTAAGTGTTAAAGGGATGAATAAGTCTCCATGGGACCTAAAAGGGCCACTTAGGCCTAATTGAAAGGTTTTGTTACTTATGGGTGATATATAAATGCTATGGTCAACCTATATAGGTGGTGTTTATATTTTTATAAGAGAGATATAATCCTTAAGGGTTAAGGAATGTCTTCTGTTTGACCAAGAAGGTGATGATCATGAAGACTCTATAAAGAGCAAAAATAAAGATGAAGGTTTCTTGAGAGTTTTGAGCGAAGTAAAGTGAAGTGTGAGTAAGCTTGGTGGATGAATTAAAGAGTATAAAAAAGTGATGGATATGTTTGTGACTTAATGTTCATGTTTATGATGTGTTAACATTATTTTCTAAGGTTGATGGTTGAGGATGAGCGAAGAGGTGTAGAGTGATCCAAAAGGTTATTTTAGATGCATTGCTTGTGTGTGAAGGCTTGATAAAGTGTGAAGGGTTGAATATAGGTGTTATTCATTATTTATAAATCATATTATAAGGCAATTATATTTATATATGTGTTGCTATCAAAGGTGTTGTATGGGTGTTCAACATCTAGGGAAAGTGGGTGCTTGTCCATGTTTAGGGGTTGGTGCTGCTTGTGAAGTGGGTGCTTAACTAAAATGTCTTATTTGTGATCTCTTAAATTATTCTAGTCCATTTATTTTTAGTATTAAGAGTGTGTTTTATCCCCCATGAGGGTTTCCCATATATTTTATGTGTTATGTGCTTTGATCTTGCATTTTTTTCTTTGTTTATTGCAATGAATGGTTTATTTACTTCATGAATGCTTATGTTGAATGGTTAAGATTTTGAAGAATTAGAATTTAATTTGATTTTTTGGCATTATTTATTCACCCCCCTCTTAGTGATTGTACCTCTAACAATTTTCCCAAAAAGATTGGTATTTAGGTATTATCTAGTTCCTACTCACTGGAACATGCCCCCTAGAAATCAAAAGAGAGCAAAAAAGAGCTTTATAGCTCAAGGATACTCATTATATGATCATGAAGGGACTACTATATAGAAATAATTACAAATTCATTTATATAATATGTGTGTCACATGAAAAATCTTAGGAAATCTTATTAAAATTACATCACAAGATAGGTAGTGGCCATCCATCTAGCAATACTACAACCCATAAAATACTCATAATGGGTTATCACTGGCTGATAGTCTTCAGGGATGTGCACTTCCATATGAGGACATGATATGAATGCCAAGTTTTTTCAAAAAGAGAGGTACACACAATAATTTTGTTATAGCTTGTAATTGAAGCTAGGTCATTCACCCAATAGGAATTATACTTCATCAATTTTGTAATTCTAAATTCTTCAGCTAAACACAACTTTTTCCTCACTACTATAGATTACTGCACTAGATGGATTGAGGTAATACCCACCAAGAACTCTAAATCCCAATATGTGATAAGTATTTTTGAAGAACATATCATAACTAGGTTTAACACTCACATGTCTTTGGTTTGAGATAATGGGCTAGCATTTCAATCAGCTGAGTTCACTAAGTAGGTGCATGATAATTAGATTACAATTAATTTCATCCTCCAGTCACTACCATAAGGGAATGGATTAGCTAAGTCAACTAATAATAACCTCATAGATATGGTCAAGAAGTCAGCTATAGATAAACCAGAGGAGTGGCATATTTTCATAAAGTATACACTTTGGCCAAATAAGACTAAGTAAAAATAGGCCCTTAAAGCTTCACCATACCTAATGGTTTATGGGAAACATCTAGTGTTCCCAATCATGCTAAAATTACCAACATATCAGTTTATGCAAGAATACATGGAGCCTAATGAAAAAATAGAGTCTATATTATTGAATATCATCAAAATGGAAGACTCCAGGGATAAATCATTTCAAAACTTCAACAAAAATCAAGATGTGTTCAAGAGATTTTTAAACAAGAGAGAAAAATTTAGATCATTCATGATCTCTAACTTGGTGCTGCTATGGGATAAAGGACATGAGAAAAAATGGAATACATGATAAGTTTACTCCAATATGGATAAGACTGTATCAAATTTCAAAAATCTTGGGTAATAATGCATTTCAATTGAAATATCTTCAAGGTAATTATCTAACATATTTAATTAATGGATAGTTTTTGAAACATTACTTCATGTCTACCCCATCTAAATAGGTATCTAAGTAATAGTAGATATTTTAGTAGATGTAGGAGTATATTATATTTGCTTTATAAGTTAGTTTCTTTATTTCTCTAATTTTTTTATTAGATTAGTTTGTGTTTTCTAGTGTAGCCCTTTTTGCTTTCAATAGTTTTCCTGCTTTCTAGAATAGTTTTCTTTTTATTTCATGATAGTAAAATTCTAGTCAATCTGGTATGATCAATCATAGTTTGACATGATTTGAATCCAACCTGAATCAACGGAGTAACACATAATTTAATTCAAAAAATTTAATTCAGGTAATCAATGAGAGAGTTATCCATGAATATGTCCTAAAGATAATAATTTCATTAGGTATGTAAAAGTTACTCCTAAAATTCTATGTAAATTTAGAAAACTCTCCTTATTCCCTTGGCTCAAAATGACATAAAACATTAATACTTGTTTAAGGTAATAATCATGGACATAAACAAGAGATGACAAGGACATTTTTATTAAACCTAAAATTTAATAAGACCAACTCATTGTGGTCACCTTTTCCCTCTTTTTGAAAGCAAAACAAAGAGAATAAAAATAAATAATAAAAGGCATAACCCAAAAATCCAAAAGAAAATCAAAAAGGGGATTCAAAATCTACATGATGAAATAAGATAAATGTATCACACATCATGAAAAATATGAAGGTAGGAGGAATAGGTGATCAAAGTTATCTCTATCGAGGCTATGAATGCTTGGCTAGTAGCAGATTAATTCTTGATCTCCCCATGTATACACCTAATGCCCAATAAAAGTGAAACTTACTACTCACCCTTATGTCTTTGACTAAAAACCTAAGATAAGAGGTAAATAAAAACACCTCCCACACACAAATCTAAGTGTATGTAATCATAAATGAATCATTTCCATAAAATAATCCTAGATTAGATGGGATAGAGCACACCTAAACATCCAATTGGAGCATACAATTACTAAATGGGAGCATGACCAATGTGAGGATCTACTAGAACCAATTAGGGAATCACTTTTCATAACACACCATATGAGATAGAGTTTCAAATCCTATAGTCTAACACAATATCATAAGAACCCTAAAATAGTCCTATGATTTAATATTTCACTAATCTAATAACAAGAAAATTAAATCTAATCTAGTGTGCACCAAAGCTTGTCGCACAAAGTGGGGGTTATAAAAAAATAAATAAACAACTAAACTAAACATGTATAAAAAAAATATAATCATGTCAATGTATACATGATTATAATACATGGAAGAGAATAATACATATGTTATATCTATCTACTCTTACAAAGGAGGAATAAAGTTAGGAATACTTACCTTTGAAGATGAATTTGTCAAGCCTCAATCTTATGAAGCACTGATGGTCTACCCACTCCTTTCCTGGTGTACCCCTTAAGGTATGCACTCAGAGAGATTGAGATTTGATATGTTTTTTGTAAAATACAAAGTTTTAGTAATTAATAAAAGTTAAAAATATTATATGTATACATATGCCCCAATTGAAGTTCATCATGTGTCATGTAAGTACAACATAGGATGGTGCTTTGGAGATAGAACATGGTAACACACAATACTGATGCTAAGTATGGTGTATTAAGAAAAAAATAAGATAAATGAAATAATTGTATTGAGAAATAAATACCTTTAACTTACCTTAATTCCATAGACAAAGAAGACTGTAATAAAAATGAAGGTTTCCAATGTAGAGTACACTAAGTAAACTTGTAGAAGTTAGTGCACAAAATAATTAAAAATCAAAATTTTGGGAAGATAGGCATATGATAGTGGAAAATAATCTCTATGTCATTATGATTCTAACACATTTTATGATTTTAAAAATAGATGAGCATAAACAAATATAGAGGCAAAACAGGGAATCCCCCTTAAAATAAATGAAAGAATTTGACTTTTGAAAAGTGGTTTTTAAAGAGGGAAAGAGAGAATTCATTTTGTATTTTGAATTTTGAAAGATAGGAAAAAGAGCTATGAGACTAGACAAGGCTAGGATGGTAAGGGAATGATAGTTTAGATGAGTAGGACACCTAGAGGTCGCAATAGGTGCACTATAGGTATGTAACTATAGATCTCAAACTAGATTTTGAAATGTGTATTAAATTAAGTGAATTTTTTATAACATTTGGTTTTAATCACCGATGACCATAGGGATAATAGATATCTTAGAGGAGAGGTGAGCCTTATCCATGTGGGTTACACTCTTAGAAATGATATTTAGAGGATGGAGAGTTAGTATGGATGATGTGTATATATCATAAATTTCAGATCTCTTGAAGATGGTGATAGGCCTTATGACACAGTGGGTGCTCTATCACAAGTCAGATGGCAAGGTATCACTATTCATGGTAGCCTTGAGTAAGACGATACTAGAGGAGGGATTATTATATAATTTAGGCTTTATCATCTAGGTCTATCTTTTTCATGATCTATTTGAGATGTTGGTTAGAGGGTAGAAGACTATGTGACTGATCATACTATTGATAACATAGATATATGAGAGATTCCACATGTATTGATTGGATGGGTTATCCCATGTGGTTGATGATTGGTTACCTCAAGCGTAGAGATGATAGGAGGACTAGGTAGAAAAATACATGCCTCACATTATAAAATTATAGTCCATGAGATGCACAAACATCATATGGTAGTTATATGGGCACATAGTAACTACATGGGTGATCTGGTACATAGTTACACCACCACTAGAGAGGAAAGATGTGATTATAAATTATACATGGTAGAGAGACACATCCAATGGCATGGGTGCTAGGATAGATGGGATTACCTCATCTAGGGATACTATTTCTAATGCCCAAATAGTGGGCTCAACATGTGAGGGAGCCATGAGGGAAGAGGGGACTTGGATCACTAATAGTGAGGCCAACACTAAGGCCATGTCAGGAGTGACCATGGACTAGTAGATCATGATGAGGGTAGAGGAGGAGGTGGAATAAGTGGAGATACTATATGTACCACTATTAGCCCTACAGTGAGATAAGTAATGACCATTGAGGATATGATGGAGATAGGAGAGAGTGGAAACTAGAGACATCCTAGATTATCCCATAGATGCAATAGATGAGATGTTAGAGAGACCACTTAGATGGAGGCTGAGATGGACATGATCCATGATATCCAAGTTCAAGTTGAGGAGGTAATAAATTGAGGAAATACTAGGCGGTTGCATAGATGGGGAAACTATGCTAAGAAATAATGCAGAGGATGATATTATAAGAGTTGAGATACAAATAGGTATGAAAATGGTTGAATTATTTATTAAGTTTTTCTTTGGTAGTAGAGAGATATAGATAGATATTATGAGATATGACAATGATCTAATATCCATCTAGTGTGATTTTTGTAGGCATACCTAAGGATGACGAGGATAGATGGGGGTCCCTAGTGAGGGGAGTACTCCATGATAGCCTAAATGAGACTCTGAAACCATACAACCCCATGACACTAGAGGATTTGAGTGTACCATCTACCCTAGCTCATATGAGATGGTTCAAATTATTTGGTGAGGAAATGAGCTAGATATAGGTGTAGAGGGAAGGGGTGCATCCACTAATAGAGATGGGTGAAAGTAAGAGACAAGCCTCATAGGCCTTGGTAGATGAGAGAGTTATGCATTTAGAGATAGTGGCATAGATGATGTAGGCATATATAATGATGCAAACTTAGTTGGCACAGGCATATACGGTGACACAAGTTAAGGTGGTATAAGCACAAGTGCAGATAACATGCCTACAAGGATAGGTAGAGGGATTAAGATCTTTAATTGCTTCATTACATCATACCATTCAAAGGAGTCATATTGAGGCCTCAACATGGCTAGGCCATATGATAGATAGGGTGGAGCTCAACTGTAGTGCTAAGGATTAATCTATGGTTGTATATGTTATATCAAACTTATAATATATATATATATATATATATATATATATAAATAATTTTTGGCTTATTGGTTTTGGTTGTATATGTTATCTTTCTAATGGTTGTGTTTTTTCATTATGGTTGAGGTTGTGGATGCTTTGAATATATTTATTTCTAGCACATGTATTTATCTTTGTTATATATGCTATAAGAAATATATGTGGTGTGGTTTCTTTTCTAGAATTATGGAGTACAAATGGATGGTTAAAAATAAATAGGTGAAAAAGGAATTAGAAAAATATAATCAATCAAATAAAATGTATTACACACTAGTTCAAGTTGGGAAATGTGTAATAACAAAAAAAAATGACTAAGTATAAAAATCCAAGAAAATGGAAAACAAGATGGTAAAATGGGATTTGTTTTTAAACCAATGTAAACTATTTTTTCACTAAAGTAAGACAAGTAAAATCATACTAAATATTACATTGGGAAGTATGACAAATAATGTAAAAAAATGGAAGGTATGTAAAGGTCACAGAAAGTAAGAAAAACAAATCAAAAATTAAGTCAATCAATTATAATAATTCATGATGGGAAGTACAAAATAAAAATAAAAATTGCAAAAATTTGGTCTTAAATTTATCATATTAATTCAAGATGGGAAGTATGAGAAATTCAAGAAATGGTTGTAATCTTACATGCACTCAAAAATTAAGAAAATAAAAGGTGAAAGAAAAATGAAGCATAAAACATACTAAATATCAAGATGGGAAGTATGTCAATGAGGTGTAACCTCATAATCTTTTGAATCTTATCATTTATATGACACATGTAATTTGAATGGTGACTTGTTTATTGTAGTTTTTTTATGAGGAGTGATGGGTCCTATCTATGGTCTTACACTACAACTCACTAAATAAAAACCCAAGGGGATGCCAAAAAAACATTAGAAAGCATAAGGATAAGTAATGGTAAATCAAGGATGTGGGTAATAGGATGGAAAAGGTGGTAATTTATGAGGGATGTTGGGTACTATCCATGGTCTTACAAAGTAACTCACAAATGAAATCCCATGGGGAGTGATCAGTAAGCAAAACAATATTTCCCAAGAAGAAATATGAAGGACAAAGAATGAAAAAAGGAGTGTAAGAAGTCAGACTAAGGCATCTTATGAGAATACCTTAGGAGGCAAGAGGCATACTAAGGACATGAGAAGATACTAAGGGACTAGTGGTCGTCTATGTAGAAAGGAAAACCACTTGCTATAGACACAAATATTTGTAGGAAAATAGGTTTACTACTAAGATAAAATCATGATGGTAGATTTTTACAAGGAAATGTAAAATGGACCTACCTTCCCACGACCTACTCCCCTCTCCTCAGGACCCCTTATAGAGCCATCAATCTACTATGAAGATTGGATACTTGCATGAGAAATTAGGTAGCACTAAAAGATTTTTTTGATTCTCCTCTTCTAATATACTAGCATACCACACCCCAAAGAACCTCAGTTTTAATGTGAGGCCAATTGTGGAGTTTGAGCTTTGACTAGAAGAAGGAGATGTGCTTTCAATCACATTTTTAGTGTGATTTATTATATTTTTACCTTTTTATATCATTTCCTTTTATTTAAATGATTTGGATTTTTAATTTATTTTGAAGGATTTTTAAGATTCTGCCTTCATATGGATTTGGAATGACCAATCATGAGAGAGATAGTGATACACATAAATGAGTTGTAGGCTAAGGCTAAAGAAAGCTAAGTGACCCAAAATAAAATATTAACTAAAAAACATAGAATTGAAAATGAACTAAGCATGTGATATCAAGTTTCAACTATGTATATGTTTAGTTTTTGGAAAAAGTGAGAAGGGAGAAAGGAGATCCAAAGTAGGATCGGTGAAAGGACATTGTAATGAGAAAGATTACTTGCTAACTGATCACATGGTAATTAGAGATAGTAATCAAAGGAAAAATGGTAAATATAACCAAGTCACCATGACAAATATCTATGAAAAATAAAGATAATAAAGCAAAATAATCTTGATGATATAATGGAAGAGTTTTGAAAAAAACTCTAAAAGAAAAGAAATCAATGATAAGGGAAAGACAAATATATTTAAAATGAATAACATAAGCTAACTATAGTACAAAAATAATGAGAAACATGATATAAGATAAAAAATAATTTGACATAGTGTCAAATGATATAATTAAAATATAAATAAGATTGGAACACATGTCCAATCCAAATAGAAATGATAAATCACCATGCATGTGCTCATAAATACTGGTAAATTTATCCACACAAATTATCTAATACATCAGATAATTCTCTATGAAGATGTGATCCAAAACTTAGAAGTTTTGGTTGATAAATATTTTAAGAACATAGAAATAATATAGTAACAATGAATTCTCTGAGAAGAGATGTATTATTACTCAAGATCGTAATACAACTATATGTTTATCTCTGGGAAGAGATGTTTGATTTTCCATTTTGGGTTACATTTTAATTTATACCTATTTTTAAAGTAGGGGTAGGATGTGTAAGGACACCAATATCAAGGGAGATTAAGTGGTTCAACTTTTATGCTTTAAAACAATACAGAATTCAAGGAGTTACTATTTTTAGAAACTTACTATTTTTAGACTAAACTACTAAAACTAAAATTTGAGGAAATTTCATTGGGTTTTAGGGGTTAAAACTTCATCAATCAAATATCCATGCCATCTCATAGCATTCTCCTCATTCTTATCTTTCTAATGGTTAAAACAGTGAGTCAATTAGAGCTATGGTACAAAAGTTATGGCTCTCAGAAGTTCTGTCATCAATTGGTGTGGAACTGTCTCCCGAATTGCCACCTAAATTGCTGACCGAATCATTCCTCCCTCCTTGAAAATTAATTTTCCCCATTACTTCAATGTTCTTCATTAGGTGTGGCAGTTATTTCTTGATTTGATTCTCTATGAGCCACTCACCTTGGTGGTTAAGCTGGCCCCTTTTGACCACTCGATAAAGTAGAATAAAGCATCCTCTTGTTGTCTTCATCCAAGTGTCCACAATCTAATCCTTCTCCACTAGAGCAAAACTCTTTGGATCAAGCTCATCAATGTCTAGTTGTTCTTATATGACTAAAGTGTACAATAGAGCTGGATGATATGGTTTGAGGAGCTCCACATTGAATATTGGATGCAGACCAAGGTAGGCTGGTAGGTTCAACTCAAAAGCATTTTCTCCAACTTTTTTGGTGATGGTGTAGGGACCATATCACAGATGCCAAATTTTTCTATGTGGGCCTACAAGTTGTTCCTTCTGAAGCCACAACCAAACCTTATCACCCATAATGAAATGGTGTGCAATCTTATGTTTGTCATGGCATTGCTTATACTTATGATTCATCTTCTCCATAATTTCATGAACTTGTTACTAGATGTGTTGCATTTGTTCAATGAACTTTTTTGCTTTTGCTACCTCAGATCTTCCATGAGGTGTGTATTCCATGGTGGAGAATGGAATGGATATATCATTTGGTGAAATGGATTGGAACCCAAAGCATACTTGGAATGGACTGTGCTTGGTTAAGCTATGCAGGGCCTGATTATATCCATATTATATGAAAAGAAGCCCCTCATCCCATGTGCATGGATGTTTGTAGTGATACATATAAATCATGTGAACAATCAAGTGATTCACCACCTCTATCTGACCATCAATTGTGAATGGAATCCTATGGACTTCATCAGCTTGGTATCCATCATATTCCATAGATTGAACCAAAAGATGCTCAGGAAATTGCTATCTCGATCTGAGATAATGGACTTGGGGAGACCAAAATGGAGCCATACATGACTAAATTATAGTGACCAGTTTCTTTAGCATATATTTTTTTCTTACAAGAAATCATGATAGCCATCTTTAAAAAATGATCAACTACCACAAAAATATAGTCCTTACCATGTTTTAAAGTGGGCAAACCTAAGAGAAAATCCATTGAGATAGATTCCCAAGGCCTGGTGGGTTTTGGCAATGGCATGTACAATCCTTGCTTATTATTTGTTGGCTTGGCTATCATACATAGGGTACAATATTTGAGATATCTTTCCACATCCTTTCACATATAGGGCTAGTAGAAGTGTTTTTAAAGAACTACCAATGTCTTTTATATACCAAAGTGTCCAGCTATCCTACTGAAATGTGCTTCCCATATCATCTTCTATTTCTCTTCAGCTAGAACACAGATGTGCCCCATATGATAGAGGATATTATCTTGTAAATATAAATTAGAAACATGTTTACCTTTTTGAAGCACCTAATATATATCAACAAAGGTAAGATCTGCTTCATATAGAGTACCCTAAGTGGCAGCCTCATGTCCACACAGGTCAAGAACTATTGTGAGTGCAATAATTGTCAGGCAGCTCAAATAATCTATAGTTGTATTTGAGCTCCCCTTTTTGTGTTTAATTATTAGATAGAATTTTTAAAGATATGTGGCCCAATTTTTGTGCCTCTCATTTCATAGTTTTTTATGTGTTTGGATGAATGCCAATAGTCTATGGTCAGTGTGGATGATCATCTCTTTCCCCAAGATTTAGTGTTTCCATTATTTGTAAGCTTGCAAAATGGCATAAATCTCCTTATCATATGTCAAATATTTCCTAACTGTATCAGTGAAAGTTTCACTATGATATAGAATAGGATGGCCATGTTGCATGATGATAGCTCCCATGGCATATTCAAATGCATATATCATCGACTCAAAAGGTTGAGGCAAATTTGGCAAGGCAAGAACAGGGGCTGAGCAAAGTTTGTTCTTATAATTCTCAAATGCCCTTTGTTATATTTCACCCCACTAAAATGTATCTTTAGCTCCTCCTCTAGTCACTTGGGTTAGTGACCAAGAAACATTTGAAAATCTAAGAACAAACTTGTGATATAAATTTTTAAGACCCAAGAAGATGTGAAGTTTTGTGAGGGTCCTTAGTGTGGGCCATTCTTGAATAACCTAAATCTTTTCTAGATCAACATGGACCCCTTCCTCATTTAAAACGTACCTAAGGCACTAAATTTTGGTCATCTCCAATGTACATTTGTCAAGATTTTCATATAGCTTGTGCTCTTGAAGAGTTTGAAGCACCTTACAAACATGTTGCAAATGTTCCTCCCATGTTCTATTGTAGATGAGTATGTCATCCAAGTAGACAATGACAAATGAGTTGGTGAAGGGTCATAGGATGTCATCCACCATCCTCATGAAGGTTACAGGTGTGTTAGTTAAGCCAAAAATCATACCCAACCATTGAAAGAGCCCCTCCTTAGATTTGAATGCAATCTTCTAGACATCAATGGGATCGATGGGAATTTGGTGATAGCCAAATTTGAGATCAATTTGGTGAAGAAATTCACACCATGAAGTTGGTCCAGCAGGTCATCAATCCTAGAGAGATGGTAGTGATTCTTCATAGTGATTTTATTTAGGGCTTGATAGTCAATGCAAAGCCTCCATGTTCCATATTTCCTTGGTGTCAAGGAAATTGGAATGCCATAAGGTGAAGAGCTTGGCCTAATGTGACCCCTTTGGATCAATTCTTGAATTTATCTTTTTATCTCATCATTCTCCAAAATTGATTTGTGATACATAGGACTATTAGGCAAAGGTGATCTTGGGATCAAATTGATATAATGTTTTACCTAGAAATGTAGTGGAACTCCTATGGGTGACTTGAATAAGTCATCATATTCTCTTGTGATTTGTCTTATCTACTTTTATTGTTTTGTTGATTGTGTAGTCAGGACTGCAACATCAACCTTCTTGGATTTATGTGGTTTGACCACCATGAAAACAAATTACTTTGTCTTCTCCACCAATCTCTTACATTACTTAGCACTAATTAGGGAGACAGATGTGGGAGGTGGTACATCTAATACCCTATAACACCATGTTCCAAGAGTGAGGGTGATTATTTGGTTTTGTGATTCATAGATGCCATGTTACTCATACATGAATGGTCGACAAAGGAGTACATCACAAACATCTAGATTGACCACATCACAAAAGATTTCATCTTCGAAAGGTTTTATTGTATATGAAATAAAACACTGATGGGTGACACAGAGGTCTCTCCCTGGGCTCAACCATCCAATACTATATGGCTTTAGATGAGGCTTCATGGATAGATTTAGAACTTTCAAAAATTTAGTAAAGATTAAATTCTTTTGACTCCCACTATTAAGAATAAAATGTAGAGGCTTACCTTTTACCCATAATTTGGAGTGAAACAATCTTTCCTTGTCATCTGGCCTTTCCTCACAAATCTATAATGAAGTGACAATGGTGTCAAGCTTAATATCTATAATTTCTTTTTCATCCTCTTCGACTATGGGTTTTGTATGAGACAGACTAGTAGATGTTGAGTATTGTGACTCAGAAAGTAGTGAATTGATAGATCAACATTCTTTTTTGGAGTGAGTTCTAGTTTTGCGGTAATCACACCATTTTCCAACCTTCCCCTTCTAAGGTTTCTTATCTTTAAACTCCTTTTTCTTCCAATTTTGGCCTCGTGTTTGACCTTCCTTATCACTTTTCCATTTTGAGGGCTGACTCTTCATATTCTTTTTGCCATGCTTTTGCTCAATCTTCACTATGAATTTGTATGCATCACTAAGGGTTTCCAAATTGAAGATTTCCATTTCCCCCATTATGTACCATTGTAGTCCACCATGATATTTGAGTCTTATGTTTCTCAATTTCTTAGATGCCCGATCTTGCAGATAAAGTATGAAAAGTGTTTGTGTAATCTTAAATAGATTGGTCCTTACCTTGGTGAAGTTGTTGCCACTGTATGTACAGATCATCATATGCTCCAATGGGATAGTATTCTTCTTTCACCACTTTCATGAAATCATCCTAGGTAAGTTCCACCTCAAGGCCAATGTCATCTATACTGAACCTCTTTTTGTATACTTCCCACTAGTTTTTCATGGGCAATGATGCTTTCAAAAGAGCAAAAGTGATCTTTTCTCCATCAGTGAATTTATTTATAGATAAGTAGGAAGAAAATTGATATTACCAATTTTATACTAATATTGATTTTACCTTCAAATGTAGGAATATCAAAATTCACCTGAACCTTGAAGGGTGTTGGGGCACTAAAAGGATGTTCCATGGATGAGGAACCAGGAATTACAGCTGAGGAACTAGAATTTCCCATCAAGAGTTGTTGAAGAATTTGGAAAAATTGTTGTAGAATCTATACTTGTTTCCATTAGAGGAATTCATTCACCATTTCCTTAAAAGGATTAGATGTCTCAGTGTCATCTTCCATTTGAAGTCATTTGGAGTGAATAGGTTGATAGTTTAGAAGCTCTATTATTTTCCACCCAAGCTTCTTTTAGCCTGACCTCATCCTTAGGATCATACACTCTCAAGACAAATTGATTTGATACCACTAATCCAAAACTCAAAATTTCTAGTTGATAAATATTTTAACATAAAAATAACATAGTAATAATTAATTCTTTGAGAAGAGATGTATTATTACTCAAGATCACAATACAACTATATGTTTATCTCTAGGAAGAGATTTATAATTTTCCATTTTAGGTTACATATTCATTTATACCTATTTTGAAATTAGGGGGAGGATTTTTAAAGTTCCCAATCTTGAGGGAGATTAAGTGGTTTGACTTCCACACTTTAAAATAATATAGAATTTGAGGAATTATTATTTTTAGAAACTTACTATTTTTAGACTACACTACTAAAATTATAATTTGGGAATTCATCAATAAAATATCCATGCCATCTCATGGTGTTCTTATCATTCTTATCTTTCCAATGATTCAAATGGTGAGTTAATTGGAGCTACGGTGCAAAAGTTATGGCTCTCAGAAGTTCCATCATCAATTAGGGTGGAACTGTCACCCTAATTGTCACTTGAATTGCTACCTATATCATTCCTCCCTCCTTGAAAATTAATGATCCCCATTATATCAATGTTACTCATCAAGTGTACTAGTTGTGTCTTGATTTGATTCTCTATGAGCCACTCACATTGGTGGCTAAGCTGGTCCCTTTTGACCACTTGATAAAGCAAAATAGAGCATCCTCTTATTGTCTTCATTTAGGTGTCCACAATCTGATCATACTCCACTAGACCAAAACTCTATGGATCAAGCTCATCAATGTCTAGTTGTTCTAATATGACTAAAGTTTCCAATAGAGGTGGATGATATGGTTTGAGGAGCTCCAAATTGAATATTGGATGCAAACAAGGTAGGCTGGTAGGTTCAACTCAAAAGCATTTTCTCCAACTTTTTTGGTGATGGTGTAGTGACCATATTGTAGAGGCCAAATTTTTCTATGTGGGCCTACAAGTTGTTCCTTCTAAAGCCACAAGTAAACCTTGTCACCCATAACAAAATGGTGTGTAATCCTATGTTTGTCATGGAATTGCTTATATTTATAATTCATCTTCTCCAAGATGTCATGAACTTACTGCTAGATGTGTTGCATTTATTCAATGAACTTTGTTGCTTTTGTTGTCTCAAATCTTCTATGAGGTGTGTATTCGATGGTGGAGAATGAAATGGCTATATCAATTAGTGCCATGGGTTGGAACCCAAAGCATACTTGGAATGGACTGTGCTTGGTTGAGCTGTGTAGGGGCCAATTGTATCCATATTTTATGAAAAGAAGCCCCTCATCTCATGTGCATGGATGTTTAGAGTGATACATCTAAATCATGTGAAAAATCAAGTGGTTCACCACCTCTATTTAACCATCAATCTATGGATGGAATACTATGGAATTCATTAGCTTGGTATCCATCATCTTCCATAGAGTGGACTAGAAGATGCTCAGGAACCTGCTATCTTGATTTGAGACAATGGACTTAGGGAGACCAAAATGGAGCCATACATGACTAAAATATAGTTGAGTAGTTTATTGAATAGATATATTTTTCTTAAAAGCAATCATGATAGCCATCTTTGAAAAATGATCAACTACCACAAAAATATAGTCCTTGCCATGGTTTAAAGTGGGAAAACCTGAGAGAAAATCCATTGAGATAGATTCCCAAGGCCTAGTGAGTTTTTGCAATGGTGTGTAGAATCCTTGCTTCTTATTTGTTAGCTTGGCTATTGCACATGGGGTGCAATATTTGAGATATATTTCCACATCCTTTCACATATGGGGCTAGTAGAAGTGTTTTTGAAGAACTACCAATGTCTTTTCTATACCAAAGTGTCCAGTTGTCCTACTAAAATGTGCTTCCCATATCATCTTCTGTTGCTCTATAATTGGAACATAGATGTGCCCCATATGATAGAGAAAATTATCTTAAAAATAGAAATTAGAAACATGTTTAAATTTTTGAATCACCTGATATGTATCAACAAAGGTAGGGTCTACTTCATACAGAGCACTCCAAGTGGCAGTCTCATGTCCACACAGGTCAGGAACTATTGTGAGTGCAGTAATTGGCAGGCAACTCAAACAATCTATAGTTATATTTGAGCTCCCATTTTTGTGTTTGATTATTAGATGGAATTGTTGAAGATATGTGGCCCACTTTTGGTGCCTCTCATTTCATAGTTTTCTCTATGTTTGGATGGATTCCAATAGTCTATGGTTAGTGTGGATGACCATCTCTTTCGCCAAGATGTAGTGTTATCATTGTTTATAGGCTTGCACAATAGCATAGAGCTCCTTATCATATGTCAAACATTTCTTGACTATATCAATGAAAGTTTCACTATGATATGCAACAATATGGCCATGTTGCATGATGATAGCTCCCATGGCATATTCAGATGTATCTATCATTAACTTAAAAGGTTGATGCAAATCTAGCAAGGCAAGGACAAGGGCTGAGCAAAGTCTATTCTTCAAATTCTCAAATGCCTTTTGTTGTATTTCACCCCACTAAAATGTAGCTTTAGCTCCTCCTTTAGTCACTTGGGTTAGTGACCAAGAAACATGTAAAAATCCAAAAACAAACTTGTGATAGAAATTTTCAAGACCCAAGAAACTATGAAGTTTTGTGAGGGTCCTTAGTGTGGGCCATTCTAAAATAACCTGAATCTTTTCTAAATCAACATGGACCCCTTCTTCATTCACAATGTACCCAAGGTACTAAATTATTGTTATCCTGAATGTGCATTTGTTAAGATTTGTATACAATTTATGCTCCCAAAGAGTTTGAAGCACCTTAAAAACATGTTACAAATGTTCCTCCCATGTTTTGTTGTAGATGAGTATGTCATCTAGGTAGAAAACCATAAATGAGTTGTTGAAGGGTCGTAGGATGTCATCCATCATCCTCATGAAGGTTACAGGTGCATTAGTTAAGCCAAAAGGCATAACCAACTATTCAAAGAGCCCCTCCTTAGATTTGAATGTAGTCTTCCAGACATCAGTGGGATTGATGGGAATTTGGTTATAGTTAAATTTGAGATCAATTTTGGTGAAAAAATTTGCACCATGAAGCTGGTCTAGAAGGTCATCAATCCTAGGGAGAGGGTAGCAATTCTTCACAGTGATTTTATTTAGGGCTTGATAGTCAATGCAAAGCCTCCATATTCCATCTTTCTTTGGTGCCAAGATAATTGGTCTGCCATAAGGTGAAGAGCTTGGCTTGATGTGACCCTTTTAGATCAATTCTTGAATCTAACTTTTTATCTCATTATTCTCCAAAATTGATCTATGATACATAGGACTGTTAGGTAAAGGTGATCCTGGGATCAAATCGATAGAAAGTTTTACCTGCCAATGTAGTGAAACTCCTGTAGGTGATTTGAATAAGTCATAATATTCTCCTATGATTCATCCTATCTAATTTTGTTTTTGTGTTGATTATGTAGTTAGGACTGCAACATTCACCTTCTTAGATTTCTATGGTTTGACCACCATGAGAAAAAATTGCTTTATCTTCTCCACCAATCTCTTACATTACTTAGCACTGATTAGGAAGAAAGATGTGTGAGGTGGTACCTATGGTACCTTATAGCTCCATGTTCCAAGAGTGATGATGATTCTTTGGGTTTGTGATTCATAGATGCCATGTCGTTCACACATAAACGACTGACCAAGGAGTACATCACAAACATCTAGATTGACCACATCACACAAGACTTCATCTTGGAAAGTTTTTATTGTATATGAAAGAAGACATTGATGGGTGACATGGAGGTCTCTCCCTAGGCTCAACCATCCAATACTATATGGATTTGGATGAGGCTTCATGGATAAATTTAGGCTTTTCACAACTTTAGTAGAGATTAATTTTTTTTTACTCCCACTATCAAGAATTAAATGTAGAGGCTTACCTTTTACCCATAATTTGGAGTGAAATAATCTTTCCTTGTCATTTGGCCTTTCCTCATAGGTCTATGCTGAAGTGATGATGGTGTCAGACTCAGCATCTACAATTTCTTCTTCATCCTCTTTGACTATGGGTTGTGTATGAGACAGAGTAGTAGATGTCGAGTATTGTGACTTAGAAAGTAGTGACTTGATGGTTCGACATTCTTCTTTGGAGTGAGTTCCAATTTTATGGTATTCACACCATTTTTTAGCCTTCCCTTTCTAAGGTTTCTTATCTTCAAACTCCTTTTGCTTCCAATTTTGGCCTCATGTTTGACCTTCCTTGTCACTTTTCCATTTTGAGGGTTGACTCTTTGTATTCTTTCTACCATGCTTCTGCTTAATCTTCATTGTGAATTTGTATGCCTCATCGAGGGTTTCCAAATTTAAGAGTTACATTTCCCCCCATATGTACCATTGTAGTCCACCATGATATTTGAGAGTCTTATGTTTCTCAATTTCTTGGATGCCCAATCTTGCAAACAAAGAATGAAAAGTGTCTATGTAATCTTGAATAGATTGGTCCTTACCTGGATGAAGTTGTTACCACTATATGTATAGATCATCATATGCTCCAATGGGATAGTATTATTCTTTCACCGCTTCCATGAAATCATCCTAGGTAGGTTTTACCTCAAGGCCAATGTCATCTGTATTGAACCTCTTTTTGTAAACTTCCCACCAATTTTTCATGGGCAATGATGCTTTCAAAAGAGAAAAAGTGATATTTTCTCCATTGGTGAATTTATTTATAAATAAGTAGGAATACAATTGATCTAACCAATTTTCTACTACATCAGCATTGAATTTGCCTACAAATGTAGGAATATTAAAATTCACCTAAACCTTAAAGGGTGTTGGGGCACTGAAAAGATGTTCCATGGATGAGGAGCCAAGAAGTGCAACTAAGGAACTAGAATTTCAAATTGGGAGTTCTTAAAAAATTTGGGTAAATTATTGTATCATATGTGATTATTTTCATTAGAGGGATTCATTCACCATTTCCTTGAAAGGATCAGATGTCTTGGTGTTATCTTCCATTTGAAGTCATTTGAAGAAAATAGGTGGATATTTTAGAAGCTCTATTATTTTCCACCCAAGCTTCTTGTAGCCTGACCTCATCCTCAAGATCATACACTCTCAAGACAACAACTCTAATACCACTGATCCAAAACTCAGAAGTTCTAGTTTATAAATTTTCAAGAATACAAAAATAACATAGTAATAATGAATTCTCTGAGAAGAGATGTATTATTACTCAAGATCGCAATACAACTATATGCTTATCTCTGAGAAGAGATGTCTAATTTTATATTTTAGGTTACATCTTAATTTATACCTATTTTGAAAGTAAGGGGAGAATGTGGAAGGTCACCAATCTCAAGGGAAATTTAGTGGTTTGACTTCCATACTTTAAACCAATACAAATTTTGAGGAATTACTATTTTTAAAAACTTACTATATTTAGACTGCACCACTAAAATTAAAATTTGGGGCAATTTCATTGGGTTTTCAAGGGTTAAAATTCATTGAGAAGAGATACATGCCATCTCATGGTGTTCTCTTAATTATTAGCTTTCCAACGGTTTAAACAATGAGTTAATTGGAGCTACAGTGCAAAATTTATGGCTATTGGAAGTTCCATCATCAATTAGGGTGGGATTATCATCCAAATTGTTGCCTAAATTTTTGCCCAGATCATTCCTCCCTCCTTGAAAATAAATGTTCCCCATTCTGTCAATGTTCCTCATCAGGTGTGGTAGTTGTGTCTTGATTTGATTCTCTATGTGCCACTCACCTTGGTGGCTAAGTTAGCCCCTTTTGACCACTTGATAAAATGGAATAGAGCCTCCTCTTATTGTTTTCATCTAGGTGTCCACAATCTGATCCTCCTCCACTAGAGAAAAACTCTATGGATTAATTTCATCAATATCTAGTTGTTCTACTACGACTGAAGTTTCTAATAGAAGTGGATGATATGGTTTGAGGAGCTCCACATTGAATATTGGATACAGACCAAGGTAAGTTGGTAGGTTCAACTCAAAATAATTTTCTCCAACTTTCTTGGTGATGGTGTAGGGACCATATCATAGAGTCCATATTTTTTTATGTGGGCTTACAAGTCATTCCTTCTAAATCTGCAACCAAACCTTGTCATCCATAGCAAAATAGTTTGCAATCCTATTTTTGTCATGGCGTTGCTTATACTTCTATTTCATCTTCTCTAGAATGTCATAAACTTGTTGTTAGATGTGTTGCATTTGTTTAATGAAATTTGTTGCTTTTGATACCTCAGATCTTCCATGAGGTGTTTATTCCATGGTGGAGAATAGAATGACTATATCAATTGGTGCCATGGGTTGGAACCCAAAGTATACTTGGAATGGACTATGCTTGGTCAAGCTATGCAGGGCTCGATTGTTTCCATGTTGTATGAAAAAAAGCCCCTCATTCCATGTGCATGGATGTTTAGAGTGATACATCTGAATCATGTGAATAATCAAGTGGTTCACTACCTCTATCTGACCATCAGTCTGTGGATAGAAGGCTGTGGACATCATCAACTTGGTATCCATCATCTTCCATATAGTGGACTAGAAGATACTCAGGAACCTGCTATCTTGATTTAAGACAATGTACATGGGGAGACCAAAATGGAGCTATACATGACTAAAATATAGTTTACTAGTTTCTTTAGTAGATATATTTTCCTTACAAGCAATCATGATATCCATCTTTGAAAAATGATCAACTACCACAAAAATATAGTCCTTGCCATGTTTTGAAGTGGGAAAACTTGAGAGAAAATCCATTGAGATAAATTCCAAAGGCCTAGTGGGTTCTGGCAATGGCATGTACAATCCTTACTTCTTATTTGTTGGCTTGGCTATCAGACATGGGGTACAATGTTTGAGATATTTTTCCACATATTTTCACATATGGGGCCATTAAAAGTGTTTTTGAATAACTACCAATGTCTTTTATATACCAAAGTGTCCAGTTGTCCTACTGAAATGTGCTTCCCATATCATCTTCTATTGTTCTATAGCTAGAACACAGATGTGCCCCATATGATAGAGGACATTATCTTAAAAATAGAAATCAAAAACATGTTTACCTTTTTGAAGCACCTGATATGTATTAGCAAAGGTAGGATCTACTTCATATAGAGCACCCCAAGTGGCAGTCTCATGTCCACACATGTCAAGAATTGTTGTGAGTGTAGTAATTGGTGGGCGGCTCAAATAATCTGTAGCTATATTTGAGCTCCCTTTTTGTGTTTGATTATTAGATGGAATTTTTGAAGATATGTGGCCCACTTTTGGTGCCTCTCATTTCATAGTTTTCTTTATTTTTAGATGAATTCCAATGGTCTATGGTCAGTGTGGATGATTGTCTCATTCCCTAAGATGTAGTATTTTCATTATTTGTAGGCTTGCATAATGGCATAGAACTCCTTATCATATGTCAGATATTTCTTGACTGTATCAGTTAAATTTTCACTATGATATGTAACATGATGGCCATGTTTCATGATGTTATCTCTCATGGCATATTCAAATGCATCTGTCATCAACTCAAAAGGTAATTGCAAATATAGCAAGGAAAGAACAAGGGCTGAGAAAAGTCTATTCTTCAAATTCTCAAATGCCATTTTTTGTATTTCACCCCACTAAAATGTAGCTTTAGATCCTCCTTTAGTCACTTGGGTTAGTGACCAAGCAACATTTGAAAATCTAAGAACAAACATACGATAGAAATTTGCAAGACCCAAGAAGCTATGAAGCTCTATTAGGGTCCTTGGTGTGGGCCATTCTCAAATAACCCAAATCTTTTTTAGATCAACATGGGCCCCTTGCTCATTCACAATGTACATAAGTTACTGAATTGTTGTCATCCCAAATGTGTATTTGTCAAGATTTACATATAACTTGTGCTCCTAAAGAGTTTGAAGCACCTTCCAAAAATGTTACAAATGTTCTTCCCATGTTCTATTGTAGATGAGTATTTCATCCAGGTAGACAACCACAAATGAGTTGGTGAAGGGTCATAGGATGTCATCCATCATCCTCATGAAGGTTGTAGGTGTGTTAGTTAATCCAAAAGGCATAACTAACCATTCAAAGAGCCCCTCCTTAGATTTGAATTTAGTCTTCCAAACATCAATGGGATCAATGGCAATTTGGTGATAGCCAAATTTGAGATCAACTTTGGTAAAGAACTGCACACCATGAAGTTGGTCCAGCAGGTCATCAATCCTAGGGAGAGGGTATCAATTCTTCACAGTGATTTTATTTTGGGCTCGATAGTTAATGCAAAGCCTCCATGTTCCATATTTCTTTGGTGCCAAGATAATTGGGTTGCCATAGGGTGAAGAGCTTGACCTAATGTGACCCTTTTGGATCAATTCTTGAATCTATCTTTTTATCTCATCATTCTCCAAAACTGATCTGTGATACATAGGACTATTAGGTAAAAGTGATCCTATGATCAAATCGATAGAATGTTTTACCCGGTAATACAGTGGAACTCTTGTGGGTGACTTGAATAAGTCATCATATTCTTCTATAATTCAACCTATCTACTTTTGTTACTGTATTGATTATGTAGTTAGGACTGCAACATCAACCTTCTTAGATTTCTATGGTTTGACCATCATGAGAATAAATTGCTTTGTCTTCTCCACCAATCTCTTACATTGCTTAAAACTAATCAAGGAGATAGATGTGGGAGGTGG